>OMLB01034027.1:26248-44784 GCA_900302555.1 Myripristis jacobus
CACACACACACACACACACACGCACACACACACACACACACACACACACACACAAAGGCATTCATGCTTACATAAAGGCTTGTATGCTTGTTTTACACACACACAGCCACATGTAAACATCTTCCCCAAGCCAAAACACATATCTTGCAATTGCATAAGCATTATCTACCTATCTATTTATCTATCTATCTATCTATCTGAAATGACTGAAATATGATTAAGTATTGGTGAGTCCCCATGTCTTCAAATGCAAATACAAGAGCAACAGTTACTGAAGAAGACAAACCAGATGTCCAAAAAACCAGAGACAGTGGGGAGGAGGGTATTTAAATTGGATAGTGTGTCACAGTTCTCCAACAGCCCTTTTTTTCTACGCCCATGCACAATTATATTAAGTAGGGCCAATAGGAACAAAGAAGAGGCAGGACCGAGGCTCCACCTCTCCCCGACTGCCTTCCTCTGAGCTTTTTAGATGTACATAATCCCTGAGTTGACCCAGAAAATAGGCAGTCGTTTCAAGATCTGATGCGGCAGTCTTTGTGCACACCGTCCCTGCTTGAGCATGAAGCGTAACCCTGTGGAATACATACAGTAATCCGGAGGAGCCTCGCCTTGCAGACCAAAACTGTGAAATAAGACGGAGCCGCAGCAAAGTCGCGCAACTTTGTGAAACGTAGCGGACACGGGTAAGTGATTTTTATCGGATTTATTTGTTAGAGAAATTGGGGTTTGTGGTCTGTGGTGGTCTCAGGGGCTGCTGCTGCTGCTGCTGCTCCATTGTTTGCATTCCCTTGTTTAAAACTCGGGAATGGAAAAAAGGATAATAGCAGGCTACAGTGTCGCGAATAATATCGGATACGTACACTGGACCGAGTGGAAGGAGCGCATAAAAACGTGGAGTCTTTGTTGTTGAATTTCACGAAATTTGGTGATTCAGCTGTTGGAGATGTTGCATGATGTCAGTGTTCTTTGTTGCAACCTTACGTGCGTAAAATGTAACCGACAGTAGACATTTTTCTGTCTCAACTGACATGCAACATAGATACTGTATGCTTGAAGCGATGCGTTGTGTGAGGCACGATTGTCCTGTTTTCTCGACCCAGTCATGCATGAATTATCCAGCTGAAAGAGAAAAAAAAATGTATCCTAACAACGTACAATGTTACCTGGATTGCAACCTGGGCGTTCATTCCGTGGAATAAAGAGGGGAGATTCTAACAAGTCTCAGCACAAGAATCAGCTTTTCAGTGTTCGCCAAAAGGCAAAACAAGACTGTAGATTTTTTTTTTCCTTCTTCAGGAAGCGTCCTTGGTGGCGTGACTTGTGGTGACATTGTGACATTAGAGCTAAATTGATATTTCTATTGATGTTTTCTTTCCATTTCAATTAAGGTGAAGAGTTTTAATTGCTGTGGTTTGCACTGCCCATCTCATGCACTGCAGGGCAACATCAACACTATTTTTTGTGTATCTTAACCAGGTTGATGCTGGTTCACACTGATGGACAACTTGATATACACATGGCACGCCACTATTACTCCAGCACCCCAACCATGTTCTCACGGTTGCCAAAAAATATTGTATGCCCAATGCATTGTCTGAGAAGCACATCCTAACTGTGTCCCCTCTATGCTCATAGACAGGAGGCATGGCTGACCATCTGATGATGCCCATGAATCACAGCTCAGCGGGCGCTAGTCTCCACGGTTACAGGATGGGCATGAACGGTGGCCTGCAGGCAGGTCACCAACAGCATGCCAACCAGCCAGGCATGCGGACGCTGCCCAATGGCCAGATGATGCATTATGGCGGCGCCCAGGCTAACATGGAGGCGGCCATGAGGCAGCGGCAAGGCATGGTGGGAGGACCCATGAATGGACAGCTGAATGGGGCCCAGATGGGTCACCACCAGATGACCTCTGGAAACATGATTTATAATGGCCAGCCGCAGCAACAGCAGCATCATCCCCAGCAGCAGCAGCATCACATGCATCCACAGCAGCACCAGCAGCAGCAAGCCCAGCACCCGCAGCAGCAGCAACAGTTCATGAACGGAGGGCTAACATCCCAGCAGCTCATGGCCAGCATGCAACTGCAGAAACTCAACACCCAGTACCACGGACACCCGCTGGGGCCTATGGGCGGGAACCACATGGGCCCCACGACCCAGTACCGTATGAACCCGGCCCAGCTGGCTAACATGCAGCACATGGCTGGACCCGCCTTGGCTTTGAATGGCATGGACGCAGACATGATCGACGAGGAGGTCCTGACCTCCCTGGTTATGGAGCTGGGCCTGGACCGGGTGCAGGAGCTGCCAGAACTCTTCCTGGGCCAGAATGAGTTTGACTTCATCTCGGACTTTGTCAGCAAACAACAGCCCAGCACCGTGAGTTGCTGAGAGGACCCAATCAAGAACTCTGGAGAAGGGACATGGACGGAGACAGAAGAGTGAGAATTGTCCAGGATCGATGACGAGTGCTCAACTCTTCACTTTTTATTTTTTGAGCACCGCCCGGTACAACTAAGCCAAGTTGCAATGCTGGGTGTGTAAAAGAGACGCTAACTCTGGATAGCCACAGTGAATGCACAATGCTCAAGTCTCGCATGTGCTCGTGGCCAGAGGGTGGTTGGCCTAAGGCCCAGTTCCACCTTTCCCGTCTCCTGGACATGAATGTAATAAAGTAATGCTGAAATTCTCAGAAGCCACTCTGAACAATGCTATGACACTGTGTAGCCTCCACACCTGGACTTGGACATGGCAGTTTATCAGTAAAAAGGTGCATTTATTTATTGCTGTCTGAGGAAAAATAATATAGAAACGCCAACAGGGATTCTCCATTTTGGGAATCAAGTGGTTTTAATTTTTTTTTCTTCGTTTTTTCTTTTCTTTTTCTTTTTTTTTTGGAGGTGGGGTGGATTGGGGAGAAATTTGAAAATAAGTTCTCTGTTCTTGTATTTTTCCCCATTCCATTCTGGCCTGGTATTAGAAAATAAGCTCAGATGACAAGGTCGTCTAAGAAGAGCTTGGATTTTCCTAACACAAAACTGAGACGAGAGAGAAGTACAATGTTATCTCATGCATTTGAATGGGAGTCTCATCCAAATTTTAAATGGTTCACTTTTGGATTTGGAAAAGTGCTGCCTTTTAGATGTGATGTTCTCAAAATCTACTGCTTGTGCTGTATGAAGCTGTATAACTCCAGAAATGTCCACACTGTTGTGTTCTATTGGAGATGTAGAACCGCCTTAATCGCGCAGATTCTTATTTATTGGTTGTTTATATTGTCCCCTTTTTTTTGTGGTCAAGATGGGGGGATGGTCTTTGTGAAAAGGGTTTTGGGGATCAATAAAGATGGCCTGGATAGAAGTGTGGCCTGCTTTTCCATTCATTGCACAGCTCTTCCCCCAGGCATTGGAGAGCTAGCTAAGTGCTTAGGTTAACCTGGGGGTGAAGGGAAGCCTCCATTCCTTTCAAGTCTAGGGATGAAACGTTTAAACAGATACAATATTTATGGTTTTTGGAAAGGATATATAGGTCTGTGCACTCCACTCCAGGTCTCCTGGGTTTTCAGTAACTTATCTCTCCTTGATTTACTGTTTTCAAAGCTAACATAAGGCACAGTACTACTGATAGCAATGATTGACACACAAGGTGGTGTTTACTTGTGACTTTTGCCATTTATCTAAGATTAGCAGTATTTGATTGAGGTATGGAATAATTAAAATGGCATCTGATATGACGTCTCAGGCAGTTACATCCAAAGAGGATTCAAATTTCTATTCCCGGGTTTCATTCTTGGTAATTTAGCCAAACAAATGCCATGGATTGACATTACAGATACTGGCTGTTACAAAATGATTACATTATGATAAAATACTCCTGGTAAACGCTGGGTCGCTGATACGGAGCAGCAGCTTAAGACCATTGGGGTCTATATAACTCCCGTTTACATGTCTTTACTTTGCTGTGTGTAAAGGGTTGTGTGTTTGGATGGGGGAGGTGAGACTGGCTTGAGAATGCTTACCTTGATGGGGGTTTAACTGACTTAAGGCTTGTAAGCCCTGCCTCACTGACATTTGTTACCTTTTCACAGCGAGCACAGTGGGTGGTCAGAGAAAACGGAATAGTTAAGGAATATTGGCTGCCATCAGTAAATTTGAGCAAACTACAAAGTCAAAAGCTCCTCTCCATTTTAAGCCCTAGCCAGCTGGTGTAAAACAATACTCTACATTCATTTCTTCTTCATTTAGCTGTATTCATTATTAAATGAGGGTAAAGAGAGTCTCTGGGGTGGCTGAGTTTGTTGGATTGTTCTGTGCCTCCAGGCTATGAAACGTTTGATTGAGGTCATGTTGGGAATGTCATCACCATATTTAGCTCTCCACACTGTCAACACAGGCATCTATAGCAACATCATGAGTAACAAGGGAAAAATGAGAGCACTATTGTCACCCTCAACCAGAAATAGCGCCTGCTGATTGCTCAGTTTTTGACTCAACCTCCATCCTAAAAGAGGCGTCATCTATTTTCATTTGTCCAATTGTGCAATGTCAGTGTTTTCTCAATACCACATTTTAACATGCTATCATGGAGATGCATGATTTAGATTGTCCTGAATGTCCTTTTACACTTGCTTCAAGTACCCAAAACTCACTTGAGGGTGTGCAAGTTTTTTTTTGTGGCTTGTGAAGAGAAAGGCTCTTAAGTAGGCCAAGTGTGTTGGCACAGTGCTTAGTAACGGTTGCAGCAGGTCCTATGCCCAGTACCAATCTGGTGAGATGGTCTTTCTGGAGGGCCAAGAGCGGCACATGGGGCATGTTAAAAGAATCCTGCATCCACATATATCTTATAATTGTATGCTATACTCTGAGGTCCTGTTTAGCACCAATTAAATGCAGAGTTTTGTTTCCTAATCGGTGTGACTGCATAATGGAATGGACCACAACGCCAAACAGCCCTGTTTGCTCTCCCAATCCCTTGTTATGACTGCTGCCTGTCTCACAGAGGCCAGTCTAGACGCAGGCTAAGCAGGGTGGGACACATCGAGACATTTACAGTTAGTTCTGTTTTTCTCTCGTTCTCTTGTTTTCAGCCCACCCACAGCAACTGCTGAAAGCAACGTTGTCTTCCTGTGGCTGGTTGCTGTTTTCTCGCTATAAGTCAGAGCCCAAAAGCCACATTCTGATAGAGAAACAGACAGGCAAAGCGAAAGAGTGAAAAAAAAAAAAAACAGAGTCGAGAAAAGGAACTAGAAAACCAGAGGATTTCTCCAGTTTATAGAAATTAGAAATTAGGTGGAGGGATTTTTTTCTACTGCCTGGGGATTTCTTTGGGTTTTCCCAAAACACTTTAACGATTCCTGAGAAAGGCTCCAATAAACAGCATCCAAAAACAGTTTGCACGAGAGGCATGCTAAAGCTAGATTGCATTCCTCTTTTGTGTCCCAGGTCTATTGAAGAACAATCCAACCCCCATTTCTTATGTCTGTATGTTAAGTATGGTCGCTTGTATAGGTTGCTATTTCCAGGCCCTGGTCCAGCTGCTGCTGAACCTTGCCTGAGCTCCTGGTAATCTCAGGCCTTAGCACTGATGATGGATGGGCGGTCATTTGCTGTTGTCATGCATGGCCAGTCCTTCAGACACACACACACACACATACACACAACATCAGCACACAACCTGATCAAACAGGCTGACCGGGATACCTCAATATCAGTGTGGCACCAGTGAAGGATACCGGATTTGAATGTCAGCTCTGGTCATTGTGTCCGTTCTTTACACCCACACACATGTTTGCAGACAATTGTGTGTGCATTATCGGTGTAAATAGGGTAATAAAGAGAATCAAGGACGCACAGATGCACAGCAGATATCGTGTCAGCGCAAATTGGTGTAACATTCCTAGATGCCGTGCTGCCTCTCGCTGGAGAGCTAATTTCGAGAAGACGAGGAAAAAATAAGACATGTCAAGAATTCTCTGACGGAAATACGATCAAAGCAAAAAGTGAAAAACACAGTGAACGTGAGAAACAAACGGAGACACGCTGACTTATAGGAGGAAGAATCTAGAAAACTTGCTGAGGTTCCCTGATGAGTGGATGAGTTATTTATTGACAAAAGGGGCATGTCTCTATCTGAGAACACATGCTTGAACATGTCTGAATCCTAACAAAAGAGAATAGATGTTTTAGCCATGTTTTGGGGCCAGACACCTTTTGTGTGTGTGGTTGTGTGCATGTGTGTGGGTGTGTGTGTGTGCAGGCAGGGGGTAAATAAACAGCAGATCCCTCCGGGCAGGGTTCATTCAGTGGACATGTTACTCAAGCCGAACTTCCTGATTTTCTGGCTCAACTGTCACCTTGTGTCTTCTCTTAATGTTTTGTCTTATCGGACAACACTCTTCCCTCCCCTTCTCTCAAGTTCCCCTCTTTAAAAGACAAACAGTAAATGCAACAGGCCCTCTCACTAAAACATCAGTTGTTGCACTGTCGAATTCAGTATTGCTCCCGGGTGTTTAGTAAAAGCTCAGAGTCTTCTAAAGCAGCGACGCAGCCTTCCATCTCTCCCACACAAGCGAAAAAAGCAATATAATCACATCACACAAGCTTCTCCCGGAGCCGCAAAGTTTAGCCGTGTCTCGGTAATCATTTTGTGAATCCTGCTGAGGCCTTTAAGTGCAGCCCTGCTCCCCGTTGCATGTACTCTCCAGAGGTAGCTGGCTGACTCTGGCTTGTTGGGGCAGGTGACACGGAGGTTGCCTAGTGACTGGCAACTCCCCCTTCGCCCCCTCCCCAAATCTGGGGTTGAATGGTTTGCCAGCTCTTTGAAGTAAAGAAGGGGGTGTAAATAATTTATTTTCCTGCGCACAGCTGACACTTCTCCACCGAGCCGGCTCAAACAGGTAGAGGTGTCCCAACAATGTCTGAAGGTGGTAAATATTTAAGAGTTGGGTGATTTACACTGTTCAACCAAACCGAACGGAGCCCTGGTTTCCCAACACTATCTTAGTAGCACAATGTTTGCTTTGGTAAGCTTAAGTAATAGTTACATACAGAGCTGACACACTGTTGCTGGCAGAAATGTGTGAAATGGTTCTTGCTATTCTTCATTTTTTTTTTGTTTTTTTTTTAACCTTGATCTCTGATTTTCCCTTAAATTTCCCCTTAAATAAGAAAAAATCTGTTTCTTTACTGAAGAACAACACATGCATATTTTGTATATGCTTGTTGCAATGCATTCTTGAAGCTATGTTGATGCTTATGTTGTGCGTCAAATTTTAAAACCCAAGATGCCACCCCGCTATGACTGCAAAAATATCTGTCTGTCTTGTAGCATCATTCTATACACATTTCCCTGTAATTCAACATGAATTATTTGGTATCTTTGGAAGCCTTGAGCTCTCCTCTAGAATTTAAAATAAAGCTCTGTGGATTGGAACAAAGCTTCGTTGCACAGCTTGCATTTGCAATAATGAACCCACCGATGGGACCGGCAGAGTTGAACAGTTAAACTTGTTCGAGTAGCAGATGGGTGTGGTTTGCTGCATCAGCACAAGTCAAATGAATTCAGTCACTGAGAAAAAAAAAAAAAAGTAGTTTCAGTTGCTTTTCAAATACATTCCTCAAGTATTTCATGCTAATTAGGTTGTCTGATGGGACAAAAATCAGCCAATGACTTGCAGTAATATTTGACTCAGGAGTTACAAGGGCCAGACAGCAGAGTCGCAGGTTTATAAGTTAGAGCACAGAGGAACAGAATTAGTCTGTGTTCTGTACACAGTGTCTTTGCGAGCACGGCTTTAAGCCTGTATGCTAATCTGGTGACAGTGGCAGACACATGCTACCATAGAGAGAGTAGGAGGCTATATACTTGGAAAAGGCTGGGGGGTGGAATAAATGCAAGAGAGTGGCTCTACTAATTCTTGTTAGGCTTTACAAGTGTTATCCTGCTGGCCAGTCCTCCACATAATATCATTGTGCGCATGCCTGGGAAAGCTGTACGTGCCAGCATGTGTACGTGCATGTGCATGGTGATTGCTGGTACGTGTGTGTGTATCGCTGTGTAATATGTTTGACCATGTTATTTTTGTGTGTGCCTGTGCTTGCCTGTGTTTGTGTGTTTATACAGCTCTGTGTGTGGTTTCTCACCCCTGGAGAGATAATACCCATGCTGCCACGTGACAAAGCATCCGTGTTCCCAGCAACAACATCGCTGCAAGATTTCCCAGCATAAAAAAATCCTGACGTGAGCCGGGGTACATCGTCTGTAGGCTTGGGGTCTGGTGGGGTGTGTTGGGGTGTTAGGGGGAGGCGTCGGGACAAGCTGATATTGTCTTCTAAATGAAGTGAATGGTTTATTTCAGTTACAGTCAATTAGAAATGGATAATGACTCTTAGGCTTAATCTATAGAAAGATATGAACCTCAAAGTTGATTTTAGAAACGCGTGTGGGCAGAGATCTCAGTGTGAAACTTTCAATTTCTTGTGAAAAAACTCCCAGCTTTGCAGGAGCCTTGGGCCTGGGTCTATGAGAGGTCATGGCTCTTAGGTGCTGCCATGTTTTTCTTGTGCCCACCTTTTTCACCTTACTATCAGGTCTTTGGTAGAATATGAAAACTCTCCTCCGCTCATTTCAGAAGCAGTTTTGTTATACAGTCATGACTTGTCAGCCATTGACTTGACAAAGATTTCCACTTTAAGTCAAATGTAAAATTTCCACTTCAAGTCAAATGTAAATTCCCATTGTTTTTCATGGCTAAAATGGTGATGTCAGTGTTTTAATTCATTACACTCCAGATTCAGAGGTAAGTTTGTCATCCTGCTTGGGTTTATTATCCTGTCTCAATTAAGAGTGACATAATTCAATGATACTCCATGAGTTGTATCTGGAATTTCCCTTACTTTCCCCGTCTGGACTTTTCCTTGACTTGTTGGAACCTCGCTTGACAGAGGGACATTTGGCAGTAAATACATTTTGTTTGGAGCACAGTGCATTGATCAATGGCAAATTGTTTAAGATTAAGATTACAGCCAAGGTAACTGCACTCAAATGCTTGAGGCATTAGCTTTTTTTTTTTTGGTCCAGATGGAAAGTGCATGCACTGTATGCATGTTAAACCAGGTGTGCGCATAATCAGACAGCTGATTCCAAGTTAACTTGACAATGAAGCACAGGTAGATTTTTGATGGTTGAGCCCTCAGGATCTGAGGCCAGGCAAACCTGAACCCCCCACTGACTGCACACTAGGCTCAACTGACAGCCCAAAGGCATGCTGGGAGTTGTGGACTGAATGACTCAGCCGGAGAAGAGTTGGTGGACTGAGCACTTTATCCTTTTACATTTTCTCTCTCTCTCTCTTTCTAACTGTGCCCACACTCAGTACTCGCCTGTACAATGCAACGCTGGCTCATTCTAAAGAGCCTGTTTCTTTTATCATGAGTGAGAGTGTAGATTAGGTTCAGGCCATACAAACTCAAAGCCTGAGAAATGTTTTTCTCTCACAGTCTGTGACTGATCTCCTAGTCCGCAGAACTTCCTCCCATACATAGTGAAACTGGCTCACTACCCTATATGGTATACAAGCGTTGGGCATTTACAGTAGAAAATGACTCAGGTGCACTACCCAGGATTGTTGGTAAATATCAAAAGTAGGATTTCCCCAAAGCACCTTGGCATATACAAAATAATAATACCACTGTATGTCAGAGCAGAGCCAAAAAAAAAAAGATTATCTACACAGCAAATGTGTTTTCAGGAAACCCAAGCAGGGGAGTTTCATATTTATCTTCACTCTAGATCTAAAAGAAGAAAAACAATCCATCTCTACTGGCCACACTACATCAGCAAAGCAAGAATGGTACCACATAAAAATCACACAGTAGTGTTTGACTCTGTGAGGTCAGGAGTTTGGAGCTAAAGTGAAACTCACCTCACATCCTCTGCAAACACAATATGCAGGACAGGGAGCTGTTACTTCTTTAAATAGCACTGGCTGCATGAACAACACCTCAGCTACTATTAGACATCAACAAACAGCCATCACTCATGAGCTTGTCACATGTGCCTGAGCCCAGCACACACACACACACACACACTCACATGCACGCTCGCATTGCGCAAATTAAATGTGTCCATGCATGCGCTGTCATCCACAAGTAAACACACATTCATACACAACCATGTTCGTTGCAATAAGTAGGTTTGGTCAGTGATTTCAACCCTGTAATGTGTCTTCCTGTTTTCACTATGAGGATGTGGTTAGAATTACAGTATTATATGTTGCGTCTTTTCGTCAGGAGTATTTACAAGGCAACTGCAAATCTCACCCGCAGGCTGAACAGCAACCAAGTGAAAGCAACAGCTACTGAAAATGCAAAAAAAAAATATTCATAGAATCATCAATTAAACAAAATGGAATGAGAGAGGATTCTTCAAAATAAAGATAAAGAAAGGTGCTGATTACAGCATGTAGCAGTTCAGTATCAACCATGTGAGGGCTTTTTCACATGGTATAAAAATATGACTCAGGTTATCTTGCTGAGACTACCAGATGGAGACTCGGCCACCTATGGCAATGCATGTCAGTGACTCCCAAGGAGAAGCAGCAAGGAGACAAGACTGCACAGAGCCGGTGGAGCTCTACTGCCCCCTGCTGTCCAACATCCATCAGTGAAGAAGACCACAGTTTTGTACGCTGACGTGTTAAAAGGGTACTAAACACAATAAAATATTTATCTAGGACACCATAATGCATTTCTCCAAACAGTAATCCTGAACTTGCAAGACATTTTATTTAGGTATATTTATGCATCTTTTTTAAGTATTTGACGAGTTAACTTTAACCCACCTAATTTACAGTATCTTAATAAACAGGTTACATCTTTCACAGTATCAAGACATGTCAAATTCATATTTACTGTATGTGGCATACGTACTGGCAGGCTTTGTAATTAGAAGTCTGATGAATTTCAGAGAAAATTATGCCCTTAAGCCAATAAATCCCAAAACTAAAGCAGTCATTGAGTGATTGTGTGTGTAGAAGATGGTGTAAAAATGCAGATTGAAACATTGAATGAATAATTCCCCAGTAAACACAAAGTCGAGTTATTATATATTTATTGAACAATGTTGAGTATGATAGCGCTCTCAATGTAGGAACTCTAATAATATAGTATAAAAAATTAAAAAAGTACAAATAACAACATAGACAAGACAAGGCATTGTAAACAACATCCAGAACAAGATAAAAGAAACCTTTTTAACCATGGCAGTATTTTCTGAATAAAGTTTTTTTTTCTTTTCATAAAACATGATTTTTTTTTCCCATAGTTAATTTCATCATTGCAAAACCATGCCTCAAACCGAGACATCAATCAGAAGCTTTCCCAACTATTGGGATGAACTTAGTGTTTTTTTGTTTTCTTCCTTTAGGATTTTCTCTTTCCTTTTAACATTTCTGACACAAAACGCTGAAAAAGGCAAAAATGCAAGTCCATATTTTCATGGGGTATAAAATATGAAATGTACAGAATAGATGTAACATAATAAAATCAGGCCAAAAATAGCCTTTTTACAGTTAAAATGGCCACATCTGACTCGTCAAGTCATATTGAAATGCAAAACAGATGATGAAAGACAAGAAATGGGTGATCCTGCATATCCCATGCTGCCTTAGGGCTGGATTGTGCCACACAAAAAACACTCCTCATTGGATGAGGCCGGGAAAGGGGTATATAATACCAGATATCGTAGTCTTATGGAAGTTGCTACATGTAATGCTCAGTATATGTCCCATATGCAGTGCATGATATACTGAATGTGGGAATGGGGGGTGGGTTCAGTCCTCGGGAAGGTGGTGGGTGGCGAGTTGACCTTCTTAAGGGCGTTTGAGTTTGTCAATGTGGAAAGTGAGTTTGAGGGCGGGGCCGAGCTTCAAGCCCATGTATTTCATCATCATGTCGCTACGCAGCAACAGCAAGGCTTTGCCATCAATCTCCTGTAACAGAGGGGAGGGAGATATAAAAGAACAGGATTGTTATTCAGGAGTGTCCACCAAGTCAAGTGCGTAAAACCTGTGACTGAAAGTGCTAAATCAAAGTTGAGGTCTCAAATAATCCAAATGATCTGCATTGGACAAATCCCCAGTTTTTGTATAGGTAAAGAAGACATAGCAATAGTTAGACTCTAGAAATATCTTTCAATATATCCACTGCAGGAAAAAAAATGCTTTCACTATGTATAATACTGAACATGAGTATTTTTTTTTTAAATGACGATTCATTTGACTCTTTTGGAAGAGATAATAATACGCACATGTTTTCTGAAAAGGTCAGCATGTGGGGCCAGCACTGGGTCGATGTCTCTGATATACTGCATAACATCCTCTACTGTCCACAGGTTGGGGTCCTGACCGCTGGGCCTGGGGCTCTCCCGAAAACTGCCCGAGCCTGGGAAGAGAGCACGAGTTGTCACAATGTACCATCATAATCATAAACCCATAAGGAGAGCAATTTAGAAGAATATTAAGACGAAGAAAAACACAAATTATTACGTTTTTTCCCACCATGATGCAAAATTACTTAAAACACCAGAACACCACCTAGTATAACATTACCACACTGAAAAATAGTATTTCTTCGGCTTTAGGTATGCAGCCGTGGTGTCTTGGTTGGTTTCCTTGATGCTACCAACAATCAAAGTTAAACTGTGAATTTAATATCGGCCAGGTGCGTATCCTCCAGGTGTGTAAAACCTGACTCACCCAGTCTTAAGGAACTGCCAAAGCAATTTCATTATTATGGGTTTCACTGAAAAGTTTTAGTCTCCCATGACATACATGCTGTTTCTGAGGATTTTTCCACCCAGCAAACAATTTAACACTGAGCAGATACTGAATCTTTATTTCATTTTGGAATGGAAATGTTTAAATATGCAGAATATACAAGCTCCACAACACATCAGCTTGAAATATCAACTATAACCAGCCCCCATCTATTAAAATCAGTTGAGCCCTATTTACAATACATATACTAACAAGATACTTAAAAAATCTTTGGTGTCACAGGTATTATAAAGATTATTGTCATGCCACTGGTAGTACTGAAGTGCTGTGCAACCTCTGTGGACAGTTACATTGTTTTGATGTACCAGTGTCTCCCCCTACCTGTGGAGTTGTGATGCAGCAGCTTGGTGGGGGACCTCAGGCCGGGGGTCTGTCCCGCAGAGTTTGGGGAGAGGGGGCTTTTCTTTAAGTGCTCTGGGCCTCCAATACCGTTCTCCACGAAGGACTCACCTGTGAGTATCAAGGAGAGATGGTTCAGCAGTCAGATTAATAGACAGATCAATACTTGATCAATCATCAAGAACAAGCTGGGGTCAGCAGCTTAACAAAATACAGCATGGTATATAAAAAAAGACAAGGAAACAATATAAAGAGGGGATACAGCAAGAATGCAACTCTGGAAAATTCACTTATTCACAGATGACATATCACAGTGATACAACCAGGCGTTTAAAAAAAAAAAAAAATTAAATAAACATTATCTGTGTGTGTGTGTGTGTGTGTGTGTGTGTGTGTTCTATCATTTTGCAAAAGTGGAAGCCCCCTCTCCAAATCAGAGATATTTCCTTTAGGAACAAATCTCTTCAAATATTCCATTAACTTAATTAAAACCTAAGGAAATTGGACTATGATTAAACGATTAACCCTCCTGTCGCAGAAGTTAATGCCATTTGCTCCCGGGCCAACAGCCCCATATATTTTACTATCTCCTGTTAAATGATGATAATAGACTTTATTGGACAATTCTGAGCAGTCAGTTTTTAGGATTAAGTGCCTCACATAAATTTGCCACAGCATTAAAAGAATTGAGACCCGCTGATCTTGAATAAATACTAGATTCTATACATATAAATGGGAAAACTCATTTCATCAGTGACATTCTTTGAGCCAAGTCTTATTTCCAGTCTCTTATCACAGCCGAGGAACAAATACTGAGCCAACTGAACAAGAGGAGATTTTTCTTAGCCCTGAGCAGAATACTTTGCACATAAACAGATCCAGCAGTGCAAAGGATGGACATCAGGTGCATATAGAAAGGTACAGGCTCTCGCCATACCTAAGCCTAAGTGAGCCAAAATTTGATTTCTGCCACTGACCAAAAACTAAAGCACTATCACAGAAATTGATCTGACACAAGCTCAGTTCAAAGTTTTGATGGCAAATATCGGATAAGCATCTTAGGGTTTAGTAACTTGATGCCCCTGGGACACAGGCTACCTTCAAACAGAGTTGAAAGTGAGCCAATGATTTTTTTTCCCTTAGATCTGATCTTTTGCTTTGACTGTTCACATTGGTCTTTATATTTGACTTGTATCTCACATCAGTGTGAACAGAACAAGCACGCTGCTGACCAACAAAACACAGGCAGCAGCGTGGCAGTTCATCATCACAATTAATAAAATAGTGTTGCAGACATTCATTTTGTGTTTGCTGGGGTTAACAGGGGTGTGGTGGCAGTCCGTCAGTTTGGACCGAGGGCAAGAAGGCAAAAAAAAAAAAAAAAAAGGTTTTGACTGAAGCGGCCTCTCATATATCTGTTATATTTGTAACCTCCTGTCTCCCTGTCACTGTTGCTGCTGTCCTCCATGTTATGTTTTGTCCCCCGCTGCTGACAATTAGTGAATAATGATGCTGTGACAGTGATGTGAGCGTGCTCAGAGGGGCGAAAACAAAAAACAAAAACCCAAAAACACATGAATTCTGATCTTCAGCAGGAATCAGATACATATCTGATTTAGGACCACACTGAATGCCACATTCATTGTGTTTTTTTGCAGTTCATTCTGGCATAAAAATGATATCTGTCACATTTGAAGGAGAGAAAAAAACAAAAACAGCACGATTTACTGTCTGTCTAAACATTGCCAGGTGCAGTACACAAGGCTGCCACACTGACAAATGTAAGATTCACTGAGTTTTCCAGGACTAAAATGTTGAATTTCCAGGACCTATGTAAATGTAACCTAACCATTTTTCCCTGCCCAAAATTTTACACACATTTCAAATCCAGATGTTTCATTAAAGTTTAGGGGTGGACTGATATATCAGTTTTAAAAAGCTATACCGATAACCACCCAATAGGTTTTGTACTGTTGATATTTGGCTAACTGCTAAACTGGAACTTGTGTGACCTTTTTTCTAGTAGTGTGTCACTTAATACACCTGTGAACAGAGTACAACTAACGTGGTGTTCTGCTTAAAAAAACAATTATCTTACGACTGGCCTGTCTGAAAAGCTTTATCTCTTTGGAACCTGCATTTATATTGCGATTCGTACAAAAACGCTCATCAGTATCGGCTGGTATGTGTGGGATGATATCGGACATCATTCTGGCTTCATGAAAACAACGGAAAATAATCATCACGTTTGATAAGTGGCTATTTACTGATTTTTAGCTGTGCCGCACAATACTATGTGACGGACTAAGTGAGAGACTGAATCCACGTCCTTGAAAAGGGTGCAGTATGTCATTCAAACCATTAGGTGGTGTCATAAGTACAAACTCTGTCAACACATAAAGAGCATTGCTGATAGTTACTATACCAGTATAATGTTAATACATAAAATATCCATGTGCATTTCTTTTATTCCACTGTACTGGCATCATAATAATCAATTCCAGACAGCATCGAGCCAGTCCACACAAATAAGAAGAGCAGATATAGCTACAGAGTTTGATACACAAGTACAAAAGGCTAGGTAACATTTAAAAAACACAAGGAGACAGACATGGGGCCTTGTTTTGACTCCGCAATTACATAGAGCAGCAACTATCTAAGCTCTGTGTCCTTGTGCACGGTCAATGAAGGCAAAACCAAACTCAATTGCTATTTTCGTTAATCTGAGCACAGCCTTGCCCACACGCGTTTAGTGTAAAGGGGCTGGCTATAGTGGAATACATTACAGAGGTTTGGAGATCAACTATTATCTTCATGGAAATCAATGTGTCATTTGAATACATGAATAAATAAAGCAGACATGCACACAATTTTTCTGAAATCAAGCAATGAATGTAACTAATGCATTAAAGAAAATGCATTCCATGGCTACAACTCTGGCGCCAGCTGATCTCTCCTCTACTGTGCATTGGTGTGCACTACCATTATCACATTCAGTTCTTTGCCTCACTGTGCAACATCTCCGCTAAAAAGCCATGCTGGCATCCCGGCTGCACAATACATATGTATATTGTGCAAAACACCAAAACAAAGTATGACACAAAGGCCCATTGTCTTATTCTGACCAGTCCACATGCATTAAGAAAAACAGGATAGATAGAAAACAGGATGAATTTAGTAAAACACCATCCATCAGACTAACCATAGCCCAGGTAGGCCTGCTGCCTATGTTAATTTATTTATTACGGGTTGTCAAGGATGCCAGCCTGATTTACTCGTAGCTGCTCACAGGCCATAGAAAAAAATCAAAAGGGCCATTTCTTATCCGCAGGCTGCTAGCTGAATAGGCCTGGCATAGCGTATTTTCTACTGAGCCAGTGTTTGCTGTCAGCCATCAGTTGAAAACTGAAAGTAAAGAAAAAAACATGTTTTATGACTTAGATGGTGGATTTAACTCGCATAGAGCTTCAGTCGGATTGTCTGGATTCATTTGGCTCTGAACTTCAGTCTAAAAATGCGGTGAACACCAGACTCGCTAACCCAAAAAGTTAGCATCAGCCTGGCTATGTGTGGGTGTTGGGGAGAGGGAGGAAGGGAATTTACCTGAGAACAGATCAAAGCAGGTGGAACAGCTTGGCTATTGTCAGAGTTCGAAATCTCTGCTGCCATGGTGACAACAATGAAGCAACTGGTATAAATCAACAACACTTGTGAACCCAAGTCCAGTTTCCCTTAAATTCCTACATGTGTGGAATACACTTTTTGAAACTCCAAAATGTTCCAGAAATTACATGAACATGTGGGAACCCTGAGCACATTCAGCGTTCATTTATTAAATCTCTTAGTCAACAGTTCACAGACATAACACAAGAAGTTCAGCCAGAAAATACAACAGTGCTGTACCATCAGTGGAGTGCCGGTGGGTTTTGGCCAGTTTGGGCGGCAGGGGGCTGTTGTAGGAGTCCTGGAGGAACCGCTTGGTGCCTCGGCCGGGGCCAGTTGTCAGACCGTCTCCAAAACCTCTCCTCTCTGAAAGCAGCACAGGTGGAGGAAAGACAAGCAGGTAATACAGCTGATGACTATGCTGTCTCACAAATACATACTGCCCTGTCCTTCATTTTATAGCACTCTGTCTACCTCATCTTTCTCTAGTTACACACACACACACACACACACACACACACACACACAGATTCACTCTATACACATTCATTCTTGCTGTCTATCTCCCTTTCTCTCTGGAGGAAACCTAACTTATTCAGCTCTATCTTACCAAAAAAACACATGATTGCAGACTTCAGGCACTGTGTGTTAACCCAGCAGTTCTCAGTCCTGGTCCTTGGGACTTTCATTACTGCTGGGTTTCTATCGTACCAAGTAGCTGAATGCATTCACCTTGCAACCAAAGGTGTACACAACAGTACCCGACTAGATGGCTAGAATAACAACCAGCAGGGCTGTAGTTTCTGAGATGGAGTTGAGGTTTAAAGACTTGGCTAAACCAAACCACAAAACACGCTCGATGACACAATATTGTGATTCAGCACGTTTTGAAAACAAAACTGACCTGCTTGAACCTGTCTGACTGGAAAGCCTGTGGATTGTTTTGCATGGGCTCGGACATGGACATGGGCTTGCAAGCCAACAGTTCATTGATAATCAGTGGGCACACACAAGAAGCAAGATTCACACCAGAAGTCTATTTACAAGGGGAGTGATGGCAACAATAAAACAAAAATAGGCACCATGATGACACTGGTGCCAGTGAGTAACTATTTTCTGAAAGTTAAAAAACTTGAAAAATTACTTGCATACTTTTTTTTTTTCCACTGAGAGGTACACAGCTGATTGTATGATTACAGTGCACGGATGCATAGTGGGCAGTCGCCACATATTTCAGTTTTCTGAGTTATGAGTATAACTGTTCTTGACATAAAATTTAAACCCTAGTCCTGGACCTTTGAAGTTTCCGAGTCATGGACCTTTTAAGTTTAATGTGCACAAAACTAGTTATTACTGTTTGCCTCTGCACAACAGTATAAAACCCATGGTCTGCCTCCCTTGAACATATATAGGATTTGCTGCTTGGGAGTGTCCTGCCAAAAATCTCCACATAAATTAGGCAGACAGATTATTTGCATTTTTGCCGCTGGAAAAATTTTATCTAATAAGATAAATAAATAAATGAATAAATAAATAGAAAGTAAACAACAACTAAATATGTCTATATCTGTGTATATAAATATCTATCTATCTATCTATCTATCTATCTATCTATCTATCTATCTATCTATCTATATATCTATCTATCTATATATATCCATAGATAGATGGACAGATAAACCAAAGCAGT
>OMLB01034027.1:47306-64838 GCA_900302555.1 Myripristis jacobus
TAAATTTAGGGGAGGGGGAGAAAAATCAATTCACTCAAGAATCAGAATTCTTATCTCCTGCGATTTGAATTGATTTATGAATTTCTTCACTCGCGCCATGGTTTCAGTGCACTCACAGCTAAAAACACAACACGATGCTCTGCCACAAGGCCACAGGGCATCACGGTGCAGTCAAGAGTGCAGTGCAGAATATTTCTAGGCAATTCTGAACAGGCGAAGAAAATAACTCTGCCCATAGCCTATTTCAGTTGAGAAGACATATGCCCCTACACTGTCGGTGATAATGAAGGATTTCCCATAGACAGTTCAAAGTAAAATTGGGTTGGCAGTTAATATTTGCTGGTCATTCACAGACAAACCTGCTGAAAAGATCTGCAAAATGTATACTGTAAAACAATTACCATACCTCATATGTGTATGCTTGTTTGGTAAAATGTTGTGAGAGGAGTTTTAGCTGCTGTAGTGTGGCACAACTTGAGACAAGTGGACCTGCTGTTGCTGCCAAGATGAGGTTAGTTTCACACTGGTACCTTCTGTGCTAAGTTCAGGGAAAGCAGGGAGCTACTGCCTGATAAAACGTTCATTGTTGAGTTCAGGAACATATGATGTTGACTGATAACTCAGAAGACAATGTAAAGAGACTAATCAAACCAGAAATATACTGTATACATGGCAGTTAATAACTGAGTCGTGACATCTAATCGTGACATGAGAATCACGATTAAATCAAATCGTGACATCACTCCACCCCTAGATAAATTTAGCAAAAGTCTGTCACAATAAAACACTGCACATGAGCAGAGATAAGCAAAACAACCCGCACATGTCTAGCAGGCAGAGAATCACACACACAACAGAACGAGAGCAACCAGATGCTCAAATGTGGGCCTATAAAATAGTTGTTTTATAATTTCAAAAGATAAAGATTATATGGGAAACCTTGTTTGATTTAAACTACTCCAAAATGCCTCTTACAGTACCTACAGAATTGTAAGTGGTTGAACTCGCATGTAAAACTGATTTCTGTGAATGTAACAAGTATTAACACGGGAAAAACAAAGCAAAGCCTCAGGAAAATTCATAAGGCTGATCAAGTCTAAGTCTTGCCAGCACTTAAACATGACCCAACGAGAGGCTGTCACCTGCCTGCTTTTCCAGCATTATGCCATCTGCTTTTGTTGTGTACAACCGGTGTGTTTGTGGTAACCGTCAAAGTCAGTGTTTTTAAAAAGAAAGCAGCTTGATCCATCTCACTTGGAAATCACAGAGAAAGGATATGGCAATCACTCTTCATCTTCAACCCAAGGACATGGATGCTTCCATGATGAAAGAAAACGCCTTTTTCTTTTAGCTTTGTAATTTGAGTACCAACTGCTTTGTTTGACACATACAACTCTCTAATCAGGGTTGGACGGCACAGAAGCCTCATTTTTTACTCATGACCTTGTCACGTCAGGAAATCAAGGTGAGATGAATCATTTTCAAACTGCTACTGTATCAATAACAAACCTTCATTGCGGGATTTTCCTCAGGATGTGAAGTGTTGATGCAAGGACGGAGAGACGCCCAGACCGCTGAGGTGAATTAATGAATTGCACTATTTTTAAAATTTTGAAAAAGTACCGCCAAGGCCATCCATTCATTTTTCAAAACTTCTAAGGTTTAATTTTTATCAAATCCAGAAAATTTCAAGGTGGCGTATATTGATAGAGCGTCACTGTGTAAATGTAAATGTAAGGAATGACTACCTTGCTGCCAGGCTTGGGCCCCCTTTTCTTTGGGATCTTGATAGGTTCTGCCTGGTTCTGGGCCTGCTGCAGAGCCATCCTCTGCGCCCAGTTGGCAGGCAGTCTGCCCCTGGGTCGCCCTGGGCCTGTCACTGGCCGTCCCGGGCCGGCCATGGCTCCCTCCAGCCAACCAGCTCTCTTTGCCCAGGCCAGCTAAAACCAAAGAGCAGGGGGCACACAAAGACATGAACAGTCAAGTGAAACATCTGTAAGGTAGTGACACAATAATGCCATTTTTTGGGGCAAATTCTGGCAAATGCTGCAGCAAAGTACACTGGCAATGCTCTTACCAGCATACAATAAGGTGAGACTGGAGGTCAGAAATCTATTAAAATGTCTCTAGACAACAAGATGTTTCTGTGCTCATATGGCTGCAATGTTGAGACAGCTCCCTGAACACTAATGTCTGTGAAAACTGCTCAAAAAGTTGCTCCATGTACCACTGTCACAAAAATAATTATTCAGTCTTTGAAGATATAGTGTGTGCAAATTCTCAAACCTCGTCTTTACAGCGAGCATAGTTGGCAAGCTTAAAAATAAATTAATTAATTAATAAAAAATAAAAGAACACTTAGATTGTATTCAATGAGATTGTCCAGGTAGGTCTTGAGCATAGTGAGGAACATGACACACCCTTTCCCCATAGCAGAGACTCTATTTTTGATGCATGTGTCAGCTGCTCTGCTACTTCTCAACTCATTTTGCTGTAGCCAAATCACATAAATCGAGGCTCAAGCTTACAACATATTGGTCTGCATTTTTTTTTACATTTTGACTTGACTTTTGCAGTGTAGACAACATCAAGCCATCATACAGCAGTGCTCGGATACATGGCTTCTCGTACAAGAAGGTGTAGTGTTGGTTACAAGTACAAATGGGATAATACATTAATATTTGAGAGATGTATAGTGTGAGCTGTAGCCATCCATCCTTAAGTTCAAGCTTTCGTTCCTACCTTGTTGCCAGGCTTGGGCCCACGTTTCTTAGGGATCTTGATGGGCTCCAGACCTTTGCCTGGCTGCGTGCTCTGTGGTCCCACCACTGAGCCCTTCTGGCTCCAGGGCCCCGTTAGCTTGGTTTTCCTGCGGCCTGGCTTACGTCCTCTCTGACCTGGAGGTCTGCCCACCGTGGGGGTGGGGTGCATGGCTGGGTTCTCCACACTCCCGTCTGTCAAGGCCCCAAGGCTCTTAGGCAACACTACTGCGAAGGCAAAGGGGGACAGACAGACGAACAAGAACAAAGGAGACTGGTAAGAAGAAGTAAGTGGCACAGTAATAAAAAAAGAACAAAAAATAAGTTAAAGCATAAAGGAAAACATCTAAAGAGATTGGCCTTAACAGCATGACATTTTGATGCCAAACTCCGAATCCTGATTTAATTCATTTCTGAATCTCATTTTATAAAACGAGAGGAGTGCATTCAGTAGAGTGCAGATCTCTGCCAGCTGTATCTCCCCTTTTCCGAGCTACAGGCTACCCGATGTGGTAAGCAAAACTCAGGGGAGACTCAGCAGCTTCCTGTATTGTCCAACGCTTTTCAAATTCCCAAATAAATTACTGCAAGGTTCAACTATAATTCAGTACAGTATAAACAATTTACCATAAAACTCCAGAAGGCCCTCGAGTTTAGCATTTTCTTGTTCTCTCAGTATCTGTTTCAATTTATTACACACATTGTGCCAGTGGTCGGGAACCAATGACTCCACAACCATGCAAGGTTCATCATACAGTCATTACTGTATACAAAAAATGTAGGCTAATAGGCCCAGTAGGTTGTGAGATTATCTGCGGACAGACTCACAGAGACACACTCGACTAAATGCAGACAGCAGCCAAACTAAACTAGCATTATATACGGAAAAATAATCCAGAAGCAATGACAGGAACAATAACTAATGGTTCATTCAGAAATGAGTCTACCACCCTGTGGTTGCGTAACAAAAACTTAATAACACTCACAAACCAACCGCACACACTTCCAAAGTCTTGAAAAAGTGCTGAAGGCCACAATAACCCGGTTTGGATTCAGCTGGAGTGAACAAAGAGGCAGCTTGTGTTACACAAACACTTGCACTCTCACTGCTTGTGGCTCATCAGATAAGAATCAGTGGAGAGGGAAAAATAAAGGAAAGCTCACTGACAGATGTAGCTAGGTAACATAAACAACATCAGCAGCAGCTGCACTCGGATCAAACCTCATCCAAACAACACAAAACAACCACCACACATACAAATGAACAAAGTTGGGATTCTTTCATAGATTTACAATCCAGAGCTAGTAACTATAAAACATAGGCAAAATCTAAGTAAGTAAACAAAGGTAATATAAATAATACAATCATGCCAAAAAGAACAGAAACTTGTGATTTCTATGTGTGAATAAAATTTAATGAGCATGATCTGCCACGTCAGACCCGGCTATTGCATCATCTATACTGGCCTAGTAATTTGTCCAGGCTAGGTTTCCAGTGCCCAAAATCCTTAACTTCTACCAGATCCGCTGCTTTATCATCTAATTTTCTTCTCACTTAACCTCCCTCCCTATTTTTCCTCCAAGTACTGAAAATAAAACACAGAAACAGCTGTGTTCACTTCATTATCACAATGTTAAGCACCAAAAGTAACTTTTGTCATCAAAATTGTTCTTCCATATTGAATGACTGAACACAGACCTTTCCTGACAGCTGAACCTGTGATTCTTGTGGCAAAATAATCCAGAGAGACAGCTAAATAGCAGAGAGGGTCACACATCTCAGCAGGAAAAAAAAAAAAAAAGCTTTTCTCTCTCCCACTTCCTTCCACTCCTCAGTTATGAGCTCGTCTCACACCTCCAACCTCAGGAGATCAAACTACATTGCCAGAGCTGCAGAGTGTTTAACAGTAAGAGAGCAGACAGGGTGAAAAAGCACAGGAGGGTGAGAGGGCAAGCGAGGTCAAGACAGATACAGTAGTTGTATCACTTACATCAAGCGGTGTTTGCTCTTGTACGCACTGTAAGACTGCTCTCTTGCTGTTTCAACCTTTTCAGTGAAGTCGGAGGGTTTAGCTGGCAGTTCTTTGTGCACATTTGAACACTCCACTCCGCACACCTCACTCTTCTGAAATTAACTGAATTTAGGCCTTGCTGGACGGCAGTCAAAGTGTGATTCACTTTCCAGCCTGCCTCGTAGTTCAGTTCATTAGCACATAAGAGTATGTTCTCACTACGGCTGCAAAATAGTGTCCTGAATAATTTTACTAGATACTCAACGAAAACCTGTTAATTTGGACTATTTTAGGAAGAAAATTTACTTCGACAACTGCTCTTCTGGCATCCCCTATAAACATGATTATAACTACCACCAACATTCTCAATGCTTCATTATGCCAAGATACCAATGTGCCAGTATGATCTGTGGAAAATAAAACCATGGTATAACATTTCACACAACTATTTGTGCAGCTCTGGCTTCTAGTCAGGTTGCCCAGAGAGAGAGAATAAAGGTGTAGCTGCAGATAATGCTTTGTTTACAACCTATTTGGAGTGCCAGATGGGGAAAGCTTAGCAGATCAAGACAATTTCAGCAATGTCAGGTTAGCTGTGAATCACAGACAAATAAATTATACTGACTTTCAAAGACTTCAGTATGGTTGTCCAAACCTTCTGGCACCTTATTATCTAATGTGACAAACCCGATCCATATGGTCCTACAAGCAAACTAAAACAAACTCTGAGACTGGTTTGCTGATTATATACTACTGGACAGAGGTCTGGGGGCTATTCCGCAAATCAGGATTAGCGGGTTAGCAAGAGAACTAATTTAAAACTTTACTCTGAAATGTTGTTCATTAGTAATCATCAACATGAAAGACGGAATGAATCATTCCTAAAATTAACACTCAAGTCTAATCCTGCTTTGTGGAATAGCCCCCAGGTTTACTTTGAGAAACTACTTACTGATTACATGAAATACATGCAAGACAAGAGAAATCAAGGCTGAAAATGAGAAGTGAGTAGATCAGTAGACTATGAGTAGTCAATTAAGAGTCAATTTGCTTCACCCCATAGTTAGCCTCATCACATGTAATAACAGATTAAAGATGTGAGAAAAGTAAAAAATCTCATCTCTGAATAATGGGCACCATACCGCTGAAGCTAATTTAACCTTTACATATTTTTATTGATATTCAAGAGGATCCTTGCTCATTTTCAGAAAAAAAATGCAGAAACTGTGATCCATAAATTATGAACAGCGACTGAGGAACGGGTAAGATGTGAACTGTAAAGTAATCATACATGAATTGCATAAAAAACTGAGCTCTGATTCAAAAGAAGGGACACTGAAAATGAAAGATCATTTCATTTTGCTCCATTTACAAATCACTGTCGTCTTGAATAAGAAGAACAAATATGTGAACGCCATGCATGCCCAGGGAACAAAGCCTAAGACGCAAGCTGCTGACAGCTGTGAGACAGTGTTCAGATTTATCTCCACACCTCCCACCCATGGGTGCACACCATTCCTTTCTTATGGTGTAGCATTTTGAAATTACATGAATACCAACCATTATAAACACAAACGTGTTGCCAACATAACAAAGTGTGCACTCAAAAGCACTCAAGGTTTGACTGCACAATGGGCCTATATACAAGGCATAGTCACACAAGAAACAGTGCCACACTATATCCAAGATAGCTGGCTTCACATGCACCTGCAAGACTACACACACACACAAACGGTCACACACACACACACACAGGGTGTATAGACTAAACTGCAGTGGTATTTGTCCTGGATCAACCCCGGACAGATTTACGAGAGGAGCGGCCACATCCATTAACACACGTCTTGGCCTGTGGGGCTTGTGGTGCTAAATACGCTGTACTTATTAAACACACTTTCACATGGACACACAAATCAATGCAAGGCTTAGTCTGCAGGCGACTGGTACTTTTAATAAGTGATCCTTTGAGAGTCTAAATTAGAAAAAAAAGCTACAATTGATCCTCAACACCTTGGATAATTCCTGGATAATGTGTCTAGAAAGAGGTAAACAGCTGTGGGTTACATGCTGATCAATGGCAAATGCTCGTCAACACAGGCGCCAACAAGCACACAACAAGCAACAAGCAATCCCTTGTTTTTCCCTCTCCCCTGAGTGCACTGAGTTCATCGGGTTCACCACAACCACGACTCCCAGCTTCGTATTACAGTAAGATAACTTCTCAAGAGTTTTTAATCAGTGCCTCTCAAAGTGTGTCCTATCTCTTTCATTCATTTCTACTCACCTCTCTTCCCCCGAGGAACGTCTAATGTGTCTGGTCCTCTGTACAGCTGTCCTCTCCTTCACCCTCTGATCCTGCCCTGTCCTGCTCTCCCACTCTTTCTCGATGTTGCTCCTCCTTTCTCTTCCTTTCCTCCCTTCTCTTCTTCCCTCCTCCCACCCTCTGCCGACAATGTAAACAGTCCGCCTTTCACGGCATATGTCTCTTTTCTTTTCATTTCACTCCCACCACCCCCATTTACTAAATCCTCTCTGGGGTGTCTAATCAGTGCCTTTTTACCAGGGTGCCAGCAAGGGGCCTGTGGAGGGGCACCCCAGCTCGTTTCAACCGCCTCATGCCCCCCAACTGCGCCAACTGGGTGAGCGCCAAGCCCTCATAAAACACTAACTGGCTACAAAGACATGTCCTCCCTCCTCCCTTTTCTTTTTCCCTTCCTTCACATCCTGTCCTCCACAGACAGAAGTGGAGGAATCTGACAGATGATGAATACAATTGACCTTGTGGCCGATAACCCTCTGATCCCCCTCTTCCTTTTTACACTTGTCATTTCCAGAACGCATAACTCTGGTGACCGTGGTCAGTTCTTGTCTCTCATACCGAATGGTTACAACATCTGAACAGCAGCTTATTTTAAGTAGGAGTGGCTAAAAAACTCCTTGTTTGCTATTCACAGAAGACAATTTTATGAAACAACATATAAAAACCAATTGTATATCACTTTAACACCTCATGAGCTTAGTTAGATAATGCAGGATATCAGAAATAGCACCAACTGGAGTTCATTTCAAACTACAAGAGTTAAAACTGAAATATAAACTCAAATGCTGATGGCTTGAGTCACCGTTACTGATACAATGTTCACAGCCTGCCCACTGCAAACCACAATGCAATGACCAAATCACGAGTTCCATGAAAGCAATATCGTAAAACTCTTACAGGCATGTTGATGCAATTTGTTGTGTCACTGTTAGGAACAAGCTGCTTTCTAACAACAATGGATTTAAGGCCAAACATACGAAAGAAAACCACCAAACACTGCTGTTAGGCAATGCACTCTCATCTACCACAATAGTGCAGTGTGCACAAGTTGAAAATAGAAACGAACTGGCTGCATGCAGGAAGGAAAAAAAAACAAAAAACATTTTTGGTCATGTCTACAGGCAAAATCAAACAGCAAACTTTAAAAACGTGTCTTGAGCATTATCAGTGAGCTAGACTGAGAAAATTAAGCAGTAATTCAATGGTATTCAAAGCTTCCCAACAATGGAGGGTGGAGGTGCCAACAACAGCAACGGGTTAATTAGGTTGTGTGTGTGTGAATGAGTGTGTGTGTGTGTGAATGAGTGTCTGTGTGTGAGAGAGAGAGAGAGAGAGAGAGAGAGAGGGGGAGAGCGAGAGAGAGCACAGTTGTACTGTATATGTAGGCTGTGTGTAACAATCCAATATATTGTATGCATTATCAAAAAAAAAACAAAAAAAACCTTTCCACTTTTTGCCATTCTCTGCAACAGAATTTACAAGCTGATGCTAAATAGTAGGCCTGGACAATGAAAAGGGGATAATCCAGGTGCAGCAACTGAATCATATGACCAACGTCTGAAGTCCTATGGAGATATGATTTATTCTTTTTTTTCTGCCAAACAAAACAACATCACCTGAGCAACACACTGTCCTGACCGAGACCTTCCTGGCCCTTGTTAGGTACCAACCTTTGGTGCCAGGAGGCTGCAAGTTGTCCCCGGTGAGGGCACACCAGCCCACTGGGAAGATGTCGCGCGAGTCGTAGCGGCAGTAGTAGTCAAAGGCTCCCCGCCAGCCGTCAAAGGTGACCAGCACCTCCACACCACGCAATGCGCCCACTGTGGCTGGGCAGATGAAGTGGGGATTCTTACGGTCCACCGCCTCCAGCTTCATGCCCACCTGAAAGGAGTTCTGCTCCGGGGCGGGAGGCTCCTGCTGGGAAACAGGGAGGGAGAGGAAGGGGGTCAGGTATGGAAGTTGCCATCAGTGAATGCGGTTTTGTTTGTGCATGCACATGGATTAGAGTAGTAGCCTAAAACGAGCCAAATGTTGATACATTTTGGCGGGCAGATTTATAGGTCTGCATACTCTACAGGCCACTTTGCCCTGATATAGATAAACGGCAACAAGTTTATGAGTGTTTGTGCATGTTGAGCTTGTGAGCCTTGTACAGGTACCTTGTGAAAGATGCGAGAAGGTGCCATTTCGGCCCCGTTGAGTGTTTTCAGAAGGAACATGGGCCAGGAAGACGCATTGAGACGGAAACCTGAGGGAGCACACAAATGTCATTGTAACCATGATGGTTTCAATATTCAAGTGTCCTGTAGTGAACTGAGTACACTTCCGCAAAACTTGGGGCCTGAAGGAGGAAAGCTGCTTCTCAACAAATAAATCATGGTTAAAACTATCAGCAACACTTTTGTACACACTTCCTGCAGAAATAGGGTTTCAGGAAAACTTACAACCAAAACATGGGCCTGTTTTTGGTTATAGTCTTTTTGTACCATGTCTAATTGTTCACACTACAATGTGTCAATGTAATAATACTGAAATATCCAGGGTAGGACATTTTCTTAGTTGTATGAGCAAGTTACTTATAGGCATTGGCATCAAACTGTGTGCTCTTTGCTGTCAATCACTGACATCTAGTGGAGGAAAAAGTCATATATAAGAAGGTAGTGCTAGAAAAAACTTCTTCCATCATTATTTTAAGATGAAAACTGTACTCTCTGTTTATAAAGCCCATATATTTTGTATTAGTTTTTGTGCTCACCTAGCGGGGGCTGCAGCATGCCTCCGTTCTTCTCACAGTTGCCGATGGGCTGGATCTCAGAGGAGTCCACCAGGCGCCAGAAGTCATTCTTGTTGTCTGAGCCGTCCAGGCGCAGGCGCAGCCGCGAACCTGTCAGCCCCACCACCGTGGCAATGCAGGTGGACGTGGTGTTCCGCGGGTCCTGGGCCTCCAGCTTCATACCTGCCTTGAACTCGTTCAACGGAGGTGAGGAGCTCTGGATAATGAAGAGGAAAAAGTAAGTACATAAAACAGTGAACCTGGAAAATTTAAGCAGTACAGATGTTCACTGCCTCACTAAAGGGTCTTGGCAAACTGTCATGGGATGGATGCAATGAAACAATACATGTTTATAGTAGGCTGAATAAAAATGAATAAATAAAGAAATATGGTGATTCTAGGACGATCCAGCAATCTCACTCACCTGTCTGAAGCAAGAGGCAGGTGCAGCAGTGGCACCCGTCTCTTTCAGGTATTTCTCCCAACTGAAATGACCTGCAGGAGAACAGGAAGAGTGCACATGAAGTTCACATCTTATTATAGTGGTTTTAGGATGGATATTTTTTTCCCCTCAGAAACAGAAATTCAAAATTTTATGGGTCTCTCGGGATATAATTCAACATTTCTTCTCATTTTTTACACATCAACATTCATTATAGTGATAAACCACGAAATGTTTCTGTTTCACTGCCTTTACAGGGTCATTTGCTGTACCTCCTTGGTACTGGGACGGCACACGGGAGGGCCGTCCGCTCCGTGCATGCTTGATACTTCTGGCATCTTTCCACTCGATAGCTAAACAGAAGAGACAGACAAAATAATCAGTCACTCTCACCCAATACCTATCAAACACCACTCCTATTAAAACACTCTCAGGGATAACTGGGCTTTTAAAGATAAACTATCAATAGCGCCCACACTGACAAAAGCCAGAGATTTGCTGACTAGATTAAGACATCAAACAATATTATGCATGATGGCAGGCTTTACCTGCTGAGCTATAACCAAGAAGTCAAATATTGGATGAAGTGCAATGAATTACATCATCCACCCTTACCTTTCTGTGGCACTGGCTTCCTCATGCTCTAACAATACTGACCGAGTTCACGAAATGACACTGGCCTTCACTCTGAGAAGTTAAATAAAAAGACAGAAAACAGTGGCTTTGTAAAGTGTTGTGTTTCTTATGATACATGCTTGAAGCTGCTTTGACAACTGAATTTTCCTCTTAGTTGAATGAAACGCCTGCCTATCGATATCTCTTTATCCAAATTCAAATCTGCAGGTCATATAACTGGAAACACTGACGCAATTAAGTCTCATGGTAAGGCTACTGAGCGGCATATTGCTGTGCACCGTTTTAATGGCAGTCTGGACAGCCGGCCTTGTTAGCTCACTGGCCTTCTGTCCTTGGCTTGGTACAGGCAGGGGGTCATTGTGGGAGGCAGATGACGGGTTACAACAAAAGAGAGATTGCTCAAGATGTCAGCTTACCCCAGTCAGTCACCCAAACACAAAACAAGCTGCAGCAGGCTAACCGAGTGGCTGACTGACTGACTGGTGTCAGGGTGGCCTTACAATGACCATCCCATAATCAGAAGGATACAAATTGGATCCCAGCCACAGCCAAGAGACCTGTCAAAGTGTCACTGAGCAAGAGGCGCAATGCAAGTCTCTGTTTGAGAGCATCAGCCAAAAGCCTGAAATTTAGCACATATTTTGCCTGGTTCAAACCGCCTTTGCTTCTGTCACTTCGTATATTTGTTTTTAAATTTTAAGTGCATTAGAAAATAAATATGTTAAAATTACAGACACCTAAAAGTAAAAATGACAACCCGTATTGTTGACCATTACAGAAAAAAATACCATGAGGATTGCTTGCTAAAGGGTTTGTTGATCTTTTGATGGTAGGGTTAGGATCTTTGAGGCTCAGTGACCTCTGTAACCCAAAACGTGGATTTCACTAACATCAGCAGCCAGACACAACACATAGGTCAACAGGTCAGACTGACATAAACAAATCTTTTAAATCGATGTTTCTCTTGTCAGCTGGCGCACACAGTCCAATCTGACACGTTTAAGACTTCCACTGACTACAAAATACCTGAAATTTGGTTTATACTCATCTAGCATTGGTTCTTAGGCAATAACAAAACAAAGCAAAACAAAAAACACCCCACAAGCTCATGTATTTTCCATAACTGTACGCGAAAACAACCCCATCCATGTGATTTTAGTATCGAGACAAGTCAGCCAGCCATGGCAACTTTCTGCCAAATGTTATTACGCAGATAATAAAAAGGCTAACCTGTATGAGCGATGTTGTAATTTCAGGTTACAGATCAATGAGCAAAACAGCACTTGACAATGGACCCTAACTGCAAAAAGGGTGAGAGTGAGAAAAACATACCTTAAAACTTCATAACAGTTAAGAAACGTTCCTCTTCTCCAGTTGGTTTTCTTTTCAATAGAAGTGCGCCTTTTTCCTCCGCCAAGGGGGATGGCGTCCAAATTAAAGCGACCCGCTCCCTGTTTTTCCGACTGGGAAAGTGAAGTGACAGGAGTGACATTAGGGGGGCTGAGCGGCTACACCTTCCTCCTGTTGCTATCCTGTGTTGAAAACTCACTACCCGGCCGCTGCCACTTGCCTCACATCTAAAACAAGCTATGTTGCCATTTATAGCCAAAATACCAACTCCCGCATTGCCGAAATGTGTTGAGCTCCATTCAAAACACAAAGCCAACGCACACGGGACCCCCTCTCTTTAGCCTAGGCTACATTTGCATGGACAGTGATGCTAATTGTAAGGTATTCCCGATTCAACAGCACAGAGGGAGTCACCTGAGGCTTTCAATGAAACGGACATGTTCTCAAAATGAACACAAAACAGGCATGGATCCAGTGCAGTCCTGCAGACATCACGTTTAGCATGCTATGCTAAGCAGACATGCCCATTGCCAGTTGCCCAGATGCTAGCTCACGTAGCATGCTAAATGGCTAGCTAGCTCGTTGACCTGATTATAAATATTAGCATTAGCGAAATGGGAGAATATCAGCGCACTAGACTTAGCCAGCTGATAGTGTGGGGACAACGCTTAAGTCGTGCATTAAAGGAGATGTTTCTCAGTGTATCCGAGGTTGTTTACCTTGCTTTGTAATACGTGTTTGTTTCTGATGTGGATTTAGTGCTTGTCCGCCATTTTTTCCCCTACACGATGAGGAGGGGGTGTTTTGCCAACATTGCTTGTCGGGCAGACAGACGGGCAAGCTGGAGGATGGAGAAAGAGGAAAACAGAGACCCCTGCTGGCCGAAATGACTATTGCAAGCGTGTGAAACCCAGCCGCTGCATGAAGGTATGCTTATTTTCCCTCAAATAATATATACTATTATATATACTTTCTAGTATTTTGCATCTCATTTTTTCACCACAACATTTCGATTTAAGATGCGTTAGGTCTTTTTATGTATATGCTTGGGAGTGCACTGGCAAAATGTCCACATAAATTAGGCAGACAGATGATTTGCCTTTGCTAAGGGGAGGATGTGATCTACTAAAACAAAACAAAACAAAACAAAGCATGCATGTTCGGAAATAAAATGCCATGGTTTTAAAATTGAAAAATCTATTAGAAATGAGTAACCTCCCTCAACAGCCTGGACAGAGGAAGTCATATCTTAGAATTTTCTGAATTTATGAATGGTGTATATGAATGGACCAGTCTGTGTTATCATAGTAGACAATGTGTATTAAATATATATCACATTTGAGGTGTATGAAACTAAATTACGCAAATATATTTCATTTTTTTTCATTTGACATATTCAAGTATATAGTATACAAACTGAGACATGCATTGACTGAAACAGATGGCTTTTCAAAACATTCTGGATTACAACTAATAACATGTTTTGGTTATTACAGTTATTATAAAATATCAAAAAATTGTGCCCAACAAAAATAGCATCCATAAACATCATCCAACCAAGCAATGCCCATGTTATTTGAGGACAGCTGTTACCAGTTAGTAAACTGCAGAAATTGATTTTTTTCATTGTTTTGCAGCTCTGTTATTTGTGTTAAAGCCTAATGTTAAATAATCATTTTGCCAGATGATATTAATATCGAGGATCGTTATTACTCATAGCACCACTATTAAATTAACTACAGAAGGATTTTGTCTTTTATAGACTAATAAAAACAAATTATTTTAGCGAAATAATTTATTGTGTGAGCAGTGCCAGCATTGATCTAGTTTCTTTTAAATCATGCTCCAGTTTTGGGCGTTTGCCTAAAAATATTGGGTGTTTGCCTTGAGCATTAAAAGAGTGAAATTTGATTATCAGTTCATGCCATAGGTTCACACATCAAGCTTAATTTATTAACTGGCATTTCTTTTAATTAAGCTCACAGTGAGATTATGACATTACACTGGACCTATAGTAACATCAGAAAGTGCCATAAATTGTACTTCAAAGATAACATAAACACTACACTCCCAGAATGAAACAGTGGTGCAGTATCATTGAAATACAGTATGTAGTGTGGTACACCGGGCACAGTACACTGTCTCAGCAGATATTCCAGATAAACTGTGTAGGTGTGAAAATTAGAAATAGAGGCCATTTGGTAATGCCATGCCAATTAGGTCTGGATAGCAACAGTAACTATGTGATTTGGAGGAACACCCAGCAGTTCAATTGTGCGTAATGGTCACCTGGCAGCACTGCTAATGCCCATTTCAGCCTACGCTGGGCAGGCCATGGCCCAGTGGCCCCCTGCACCCCAGGCAATTATGTTTGGTTTCACACGGTGAAAAGGGTTAATTGGCAGCGCCCACGCGCCTGATTGGACCTGTTTCACGCCTGTCGACCTTCATCGCATCAAAAGGGGCCCCAGTCCACCAGGCACCATTATTACAACGCACACACCTCATGGACAGGCACTGTACACAGAGCCTGTACTTAAGATTTAACGTTGTCATGATTGTACGTTTGTGTAGGAGTTTACACACTCCCACACTGAAGATATGACACATTTATTGTTTCATGCCCCATGAACACGCACACGACGTCGCGCAAACACACGCGACACACAGACATGAGCACTCACACAGAGGTACAGTACCATATCATAAACGCCGATGCAAGTATATGCTCACACTCTTCACTCTTCACACACACTCACACACACAGGCATGCAAATCAGACCATGGATGATCCTAAGTAATATCACTAGGGGTCAGTGTTGTTTTATACAAAGCAGGGGCAAACATTTCTGCCACTCTCATTCTTTCCCTCTCTCTGTATTCATTTCAGCTTGATGAACTTATACTTTCCACTGAACACAGCATAGTGCAGCTTTTACCATTCCTGTTTATTAACTGCATATTGTCCATCTGTGTCTTTAACTATCCTCTTAATCTTTAATTTTCCTCCTGTTGTAATGCCAGCAGGCAAAAAATATTTTCTCTTTGCTTATGTAATTGTTTAATCCTATTACTTTTCAGGTAATTCTGTATCTGATGTTTTTGTATACTGAGCCTACTCTTCAACCATGAAACTTTATATCACACTTTGTCTGTGTACAGTACTCCAGTTACATGCAGTGTATGTATCGTGTGGCCTCCACTGTCTCCCTGTGTATTGCACAGGATCTCCATGTGTTTCTAGTTCTTTATTAATAAAGCTTCAACCACTAAGCTACTGGCAGTCTATGAAAGTCCATCAGCCATTATACAAGCCAGTTAGCCTGGCAAATAATAACACTGAGGATGCGGCCCATCCAACACTCTGCCATTTAACGTCTCTCTCCCATTACACGCTTTGTCGAGGTTCAACACATTGGAGGTCACAAAACACGTGTGTCTAATAAAATAAATGCTGTTATTAAGGATAAAAAATGTTAAAAACACTGCTATTTCGAGCCCTTTAGTCACAAAACAGTAGCACTGTAGAGCATCTGAGCATTTCTTGTATATTTTTAAATAATATTTACAAAAATACAGGCAAAAAAAACCTGCAGTCGCTGCTTTGTTCATATAGTAAAATCACTATAGATGCAAAGCATCGTGCTTAATCACAGACTTAAAGATTAGAAAATTACAAGGGCATAAGTTTGTGGTTTCTCTCATCACAAAATAAGCTTTTGATCAAGTTAGTACAGATAAGACAGAGAAGATAAGATAATTTTTCAGAATATTTGGAAGTTTGTAAGACAGGAAATGCCTGGCAAAAAGCTTATTCATAACATCCAACACACACGCAAATCATTTATACAAATTCTGTGCTGTTTGATATGCAGATGCAAATGCTTTTGATAGCCGTCATCAGAAGAAATTTCAGAGCTAATTTCCTCTTGTTATCAGGGATCCAGTGTAACATGTTATATAAACATACAAAGAACATGTAAATTTACAGCCCTGAACAAGGCCTATTGTGTCAATGCAAATGCCAGTACTTATATTAGTGTTTGCTCTTTTCTGTTTGGCCGTGGTTATCAGTTTTCGGTTTGTTTGGAATGCCTTACTTGCTCTTTTCATTTTATCTCACTAATTGAATCTGGCTCTCTGAGTTGGCGGTGTGTTTTGGATTTCTAAACATGTTGCTGTAGGTGTCCACTAGCCAATGGCAAGGCTCCACCAGCACGGTTTGCCTCTGCATATACAGAGGGTACAGTAAGGATCTTTTCCCCCTGTGCTTCCCTGTCACTCTCAGCATTTTGGCACACGCAATACAGTCTCTGCTCTCATACACGCACACACACACATACACACACACACACACACACACACACACACACACACACACACACACATGCATGTGTGCATGTACACACACACATACACACGCATGTGCACATATACACACACTGAAAATAAAATTGTGTGTGTTCCTTCCCGACTATGCCTCGGAGGACTCTGAGCTTGTTCCACAGACGAGGACACACACACACACACACACACACACACACACACATGCGCGTGCAGACACACACAGTCCTCATGCACACTTCCCATCTCTGCTGGCATCCTGGGAGGGACGTGCAAGAGAGAGAGCGAGAGCATATGTTGGATAGACGTTTGTTGAGGGGGAATATTTCTCTTTGGATGTTGTCTTACAAGCTCCGACGGCATGGTGCAGAAAGAAGGCATTTTTTCGTCCAATTTATTAATCCTTTTAGGCAATGTTCTCTGTTCAGAAATGCAAATTGAATCAATCTGAGTCTGACTTTAAGACTTTTCAAGTGGGATTTAATTAGAAGCCAGGGCCTGCAGTTTTTAATGAGAGAGGGGGTGGAGAGATGGAGAAAGAGAGAGACAGAAAGAGAGAAGCATGGGGAGGGAGAGTGGGTTGCGGTTTTGATCTGGGGGTCCTGCTGGAGAAAGGATACACAAGCACGCACTCACACACACACACACACACACACACACACACACACACACACACACAACACAAACACACACGCACACAAATGCACCCTGTAGAGCAGAGTATGAGGCGGATGCCCGCTGTTTGGTTTTTCTGCACTTCCTTCATCTCCGTCTTGTGAGAGTTCAACCAGAGATCTTGTTACTTCAGTACACATCTCAAACTCTCATACCAACCGATGTCGGCACAGATGAGTTTATTTTATGCATTGTTCTTCAGGTTTTACAGCTGCTCAAAG
>OMLB01034029.1:0-24142 GCA_900302555.1 Myripristis jacobus
GTTGTTTTTTTGGTCAAGGTTGGGAATCATCTTTGTATGCTGCATCCTCTGCTCATTTTAAGTTGTTTTTCAACCATAAAGTGATCTTGCAGCCTTTTTCTTAATTATTGCACCCCCTTTGGTGATATGTGGTCATTGTGTTGGTGTTTTGTCCTCAACATGGCCCAACATAATAATAAAGACACTAATTTAACTAATAAACAATATAAAGCTAATCTGAATCGACCAGTTCAGATATAAAAGAGCCACATCTGCTTTGCCCCTCATTGTGTCTTCTCATCTGGAGAGGGTAATGTCAGCGTTCCCTGTGGTTTTGGCTCAGAGGCACTTACTGTCCAACCATTTCATCTATTTCTCTTTCCTTGGATTTTCTGCTGATGTTGTTTGAGTTTCTACAGGTACAGCGGTCTTGTCTTTGTCTAGTCAGCCATGGTGGATATTGCTGCCCATGCTAACTATCCAGTTTTCCGCATCATTATGCAGAATACAGATTTTCCCGGGGAACAGGGGCCCACACACAGGTGTATGAAACAAATGCAAAAGCTCTCTTGGACTGGCTGTAATCTAAAACACTTCATGTGGTGTCAATCAGTGATGAAGAGCAGCAAAGAAGACTTCTGTTTATATGAAAAAAGTTGTGGGTTAATACTTAAATTAACAAATAATCATCAAATTAATATATAAATAGTGACTAAATAAATAGAATGTAGGAAATAGAAAGCCAAAATACCACTGAACTTTTGGAAAATGTGAATGATGTCATTAAGTTAATCATTCTGGAAAAGTCAAGATTAATTGGGGAAGATATGACAAGAATTAGTCATCTGGATTATAATAGTCTGCAAATAGTCTCAGCATTTGTAAAGGTTGCTTTAGACTACACCACAACAGTGCAGTGATAAAAAATTTGGTAAAAAGATTTTTGTCGGGGCTCTCGTGGTTGGTGAAATTGTTTTTTTTTCCACACGTTTTTTCACTTCTGGGCTAAATGATTGGGAAATCTCAATGTGACTTTATAATATTCCATTACTGGGCTCTTCAGCTCAGGCCTCAGTATCATGTAGCGTACACAGATGACACGCACATCCATTTTCCAGAGTAATTCTACAGCATTGCATGGGTCCTCCTGGAATACTTAACACTGAGAAGGACTATCTCCCTGCGTCCTCATTAAGCTATCATTAGTCGTCAAGCCACAATGCCTGAAACTCTTATGAGCTTTTATTTAAAAGATAAGTAATGAAATAATTCCCAACTAAGGTCCGCCCAGGGGACAATGTTGAAGTTTACTGTAGCCGGAGCTTAAAAGGCCAGTCAGCCAGTCTGTGCCTGCTGTACAGTCTGAGAGAGGCACGAGACTGAGTGTGTGAGGCGTCTCTGTGTGTGACTGATCACCCTCCTGTGCTCGGCACACACACAGAATCAGAATCAGAATTAGAATCAGAAATACTTCATTGATCCCAGAGAGGAAATAGGGTAAAAAAAAAAAAAAAAAATTGATGTCATCCAGTGCTGGCCTATCATCCTTGAGACTGACTGTCCCACTGATGAAAAAAATGTGTGGGATGGACAAACATCTTCTGCATGGCACATCCTGGACTAAAGGGGATTATATTATTATAATAATGGTAATCATTATTATGATGATGCCTTTTTGGTTCGATTGACTGTGCATCTATAGTGGTTACAACCAGTGTTTTCCACTACCAGGGTTGACTACATGACCGTCTCCTCTCTTTACTATTACTGTTAGTAATCCCCGGCTGTCCCCGTGGCTGACTGAGACGTGAGACCTGTGGAAGATAAAATGATTCTGAAATAATCCCATGATACCGTCCATTCCCACCGTCAAGCCAGAAAAAGTTGCGCTATTTACAGAGTAAATGTAGGCACTGTCGCAGATGAAAGTGACACACAGACCGACCGGCGGCACCGGGGGAATTACATCTCCGGATCCGAGTCGGCCCACAAGTCAGGACGGAGGAGCGACGAGGATCGATATCTGAGTCCGAGTTGGAACAGGGTCACATTCTCCCAAGACCCGGCTCTCACTGAGCTGCATCCTTATTGACACACTGCTGTCAGCTGCTCGTTGTAATTAGCGGTTGCATCGAGTTACGTTATGGTTCTGTAGTTCTACTCAGTAAAAATGAGTATCGGCTGAAGATGAATTATTTCATGATGTGCTCAAATGTGGTCTTGCAAAATTTTGAAACCAGGGTTAAATAGGCTACATTTGTTTGAAGGAGAAACATGGGAGGAGGTAATTGTGTGGCAAGCAAGAGGCTTTGAAAACAGCTACTCTTCACAAAAAAATGTGAAAATGTGTCATGCCAAAGGTTAGAATTAAGGATTGTTTCACCAATTTTTATGATTGAATTTGTGCTCATTCAAAGATATTATATTGAGGGTCTAAAAGACTTTAAAGCAGGTCACTTTAAAAAAAAATAGGTATGTACTGTGTATCGGAATCAACTATTATCAGCTATTCAACGATTATTTTAAACAACAACAATCGGTATCTGCCCAGAATTTCCCAATTGGTGCATCCCTAATCACAAAGTGTTTGATTCGGCCCCTGCAAGCAGATGCAGGGAGAACTAGAGCTGGTTTGAATTAATGCATTCTGCTTTGTGAAACTGTGTTGTTTTTTGTTTGGTTGTCCTGCTTTGTAAATTAGTGTTGCATTTAGTGAATTGTTGCCGTATTCTCTGATGAATTGTTTTGTTTTTGGAAATGTTTTGATTTCTCATTTGTTGTTTGGTATTTTTTATTTTTTTATTTTTTATAAATGTATGATAGCTGTGATATTATAATTGTATTCTAATTGGTGATATTGTGCACCTCAGGGCCACCATAATTTCACCATGCGCACAGCTTCAGAATCTGGGATTTCCTGCTGCTTGGCTCTTAGAAAGAGTGCAGTGTACTATTGTTAAAATGAAGTAGTTATTCTCTCTTTGCTGCATTTGTAGGATGAAAAGTCAAAAATCCACCATATTCTCCTAACAGTGCTGAAGTATTTTCGTGCAATTTGCTTGGGCAGGGATGCATTAGTACGTCCTTAAAAAGGATCAGCATGTGAAAAGCACAACACACAGAAAGCCATTACCAAAGGAACGTATAGACAGCTCAGAGAAATGAGAGAGCCACAAAATAGACAGTACTTACAAGACAGAGAGTATAGAAAGGGTGTTGATGGACAGATAACAAGCTGGATTACACCCACATTTGTATCAACAATTTTGCCAGCAATTTGCAGTGCAGAAAATAGTTGTGCTGCTTCTCCTCTTCAAATGTTGACCTGACACCTCACCTCAATTACAGTTCAAAAACTGCTTTCTGCAGTTCCTTTGATGGCATTTGTCGGCACAAAAAGGCACATCCTTTTTGGTCCATTGCAATTAGTGACTTGCTTTGCTAACAGTGGGTTGTTGTTGACTAAACGTATACTCCAGCATTCTTGTGCATCTGGGCTTCACAAAATAAGCACATCACAATCCCCGGCTGTTAGGGGAAGCAGCTATCGCAGCCAAGGCTGTGGAAACACGCCATTGGGAAGGGCCCAAAGGGAAACATACACATGCTCTCATATTCAGAATAGATGTGTATGATTTCATGAAATGCAGCTCAGGGACAGTCACATTTCATCAACATGATGCAAAGCACTTAGGTCAGTTTCTGGCTGTCAGAAACAATATAATATGATTAAATATAAATTAATGTGGCATGGAAGTATACACTGGGTTCATCTCCATGCGCTGTTGATTTGTACCTTTTTTTTTCTCCTATTTCCAAGTTCTAGTTTTATGTTTACCATTCCACAAAGCACACAAGATTTCATATCTAACCACTTTATCCTCAAAGAACCAGCCACACTAAGTGTACATTTCAGATTACAGCATATTTGAGGGGAAAAAGTAAATCTTGCAAAAGCTTAGCGCTCCTCTGCAGTATTTTTCTCCCATCTATGTGTTTGCCAACTTAGTGTCTGGACAGACTCAGCAGTTTCATCACCGTAACATTTTGTAACATCAATCATTTTTCCAAACTTCAATCCTTTTATTTGCAAGCAGTCTTGAATGGACTGGTGGATGTTTGAGAGGGAAACAATTCACCATGTACCTGGAAAGTACCTAGTTTAACCGCCTTGCTTATGCTAGAATCAGGAGCGGCCTAGGTGGGGATGTGAGTGAATTCTCCCTTCACGCAACAAATACCATCAAAGTACGAAGATGATTTTGGGCTACCAGAAGACTTTTCACACATTTTGTACCCTCCAGGTCTGAGTATGAAAAACTATGAGCTCCTTCTCTCCAAGTTTGTTTGGTTTGTTCAAAATCATTTACTACTCGGCCTTGTTTTGGCCTTGTGACAACAACAGCCGTCTTTCCTTTGTTACACCACTGTGAGTTAGGGTTATCTTTGAGCCAGACGGTGTTAATGGCCCCCTGGAACAAAAACCATTCGCGTTTCCACTCTTGTGTCGATAGTCTTGCCATATAACCCGCCCTTCACATGATGCTTTGGAGTAAACATCACATCCCATCCATGCATGGTAGCAAGTCTTCACACCCGGCACCAACTAATTCCTGCAGAATTTTTTTCGTGGACCTGTCCCGTTGTGTGCTGGATCCCTCAATATCTCTCTCACTATATATTGCATAATGTCCTCATGTTGGCAGACACTGTTTGATTTGATGTTGGACATTATCCTTTGCCCAGACAGTGAGCAGAGCCCTAATGTCCTCGATTCACCAGATCTGCTGATTGTTCGCCATTTTTCTTTTCTCTGTTATTCTTCTGCCACCAAGGCAAGCTGCCGCGCTGACATCTGTACTCATCAGCTGCACCCGTCCCCCTGCATATGAACCCTAACTCCGACTCAGACCTCGGTTAGCCCTGCCTTTGCCATGGGTATTTGTTAGAAACTGGCCTGAGAACCTGACCGAGGCGCAATCAAGACCGGAAGTGACGATGGAAACGCAACTGGCCTCGGCACGCACTAGCACGCCCACATTTGGCACGACAAAAGTTATCCAAACTGTGGTGCAGTTCTGTCCTTTTCCAAGAAAACTGTGGTGTTGTTTGTTAGGAGTTTGCACAAACTGTGTTCCAAAACAATAGCTCTAAAACACAAGGTTTTATGGGTACAAGGAAAAGATGTTGATGCATGACAGCTAGCAATTTGTCATGTTTAGAAAGCCTCGCATAACAAAATGAAGTCTAGACTGATGCTTTTATTCAGCTATGTCTTCATGTCTACTGTCATTTACAGCAGAGGACACAGCCCACCATGTTATATTATTGGATTATTTTGCCATAATCCAATGTGAACATTCATGCAGACACCCAGTTCAGATGTCAAGAGAACGGTTTACTAAATCACAAGTGGTGACTCTACATTACATCAGGCGATCCCCTAGCTCCTGGCACCGTTCTCCAGCAAACTAATGCAAATATTACAGGGTTGACAGTGCGAGTTTGGGTCAGTGCTATTATCAAATGGACAGCTCCCTTCACATTTGTTTAGCTGCGTTAGGCCCACAATACCTCCGGAAGGCTCAGCAGTGATTTCTGGCATCTCACAAACCGCCCTCCTCGATACCAGATAGAGCTAAACAAACCTGCACTCGAGCCTATCCCTCGTTCCCAGCATTACTCCGTTCGCTCGACAGAATGCTACGAGCACAAGCCTAACAACCATAACAATCACCATCCCAGCAAACAGGCTGCTGATGAACAACTAGTGGCCATGCTATTGGCAAACAGAGTCGGCTAGCATGCTGCACGTAAACAAGAGCTAACAAGCAAACATCAACCTGCAAACAAATCAGTGCACCGGTAAACACACCACTAACACAGGCCTAGGGCACTGGCAAGCATGTTAGTACCTAATAACAGTCAAATGCTTCAAAACTTACGATACTCAAGGGCATCAAAGATGGTGGATAAAAACAAAGATTAATTGTGAGAGCCTGACATCATGCACCTTACATCACATACTGTTTGTTGTTTGCTGCAGCGATTGTAAACATTGGTGCTACCTTGCTCTACAGTCATTTTTTTCTCAATTAGGAATACCTTTGGTGAGAATTGAGCCAGTGTCAAAAAAATAAGAAAGTTAGTTTACAGTTAAACATAGCCATTTTTACAGTAAAGCCGCTCTCAATGAGCCTCACAACAATCTTTCCTCAATTACTTTTTTTTTTCTGCAAATAACTATTTGTCACAGCGTCATGATTTCAGCGCAGTGTATGGCCAACTCTTTCAGCCTTTGGAAAATCTGATTTGTACTGTGCTCAGATATTTCAACCATGAAAATAGTCTCCACTAGTACAGCATGTTCTTCACATTTTCCCGACACCGATAAGCACAAACAGCAGAACTATCCGTGAATGAATGAAACTTCTGGCTTGCCATACTAGTCTGCTTTGTCTGCTGTGTGTTTTTTTTTACACTTGATGATCGGTATGAGTAATGGTCCATCCCGTGAAACTCGGAGGTGGAGATTTTTCCAACTTTCTACCAGAAAATAGTGCAGCGAAACGCGACTCAAGGCTTGTGACCCTGAGGCAAATATAATTGTAAATAGTAAATAATCAACTAAAAGGCTATGTCAAATAATTTAATTAAGTAAAATATTAACATAAGCTGTTTCTGCATGGAAACTGTTGTCAAAATGTGTGTCAGTGTTATTATTGGCGACTCATGTTGTCACATCAATATGCAATGACTGCCGTGCTTTCCATTGCCATGTTTTTATTTACAACTGGGTTGATGCATAACAACGTTGTAAATTTCAACTGGGAAATCCCAACCTCACACTTTGAATGGAGTGGAGCGATACCCAATGTCTAATTCACTTAGTGGTCTCAAAGTGGACTTAGCTAGAGGTCCCAGGTATCCAATCAGGGTACAGCCTCGGTTTCCAGTGGTATAACTGCAGTTAAGGTATGTGCAGCCTGATGGATGGATGCTTGATGGGCGTAAACACTTCCTAGTTGCACCTGATTGGACGAATGTGTCACTAGTGGCCTGACCCCTCCCGGATTTCAAACTGGACCAATGTGATGGTTTGGCTTTCTTTCTTTTAAGAAAATAGTTCACTGAAATGTGTTTCTGAAAATATTTGAGAAATAAACGATGCAGTTGCTGAATCTGTCTTCATCTTAGATTGAAAAATGGTTAGTTTAAACGTTTCTCGGGAGTTTCCAGAGGCGGACTGTAATTTGCAAAAAGTAGCGTGGACCTCAACTTAATGTAAATGAGGAGAGGCCAACATGCACCCCATTTCTCGAAATGCAACGTAACACTACCAGAACACATTGCACGGCTGCTTCCATAGACAATGAATGGGAAAATCTACTGCCATTTACCAATCTTTGGCTGCCAGCTGATGGCCTAAAATGTGCGCACCAAGAAAGTCTTTACTCCTAGTCGTCTCTCCCTCACAAAGGAAGCCATTTATATTGTCCTCCTTCCTGTCAGCTGACAAATTAATTTCTGCTGGCTTGTCTCCTTTGTTGCTGTTACACGTGCACCTGGATATGGCGCCAGGTGCATCGCTCTCGTGACAGACTAACTTTACATCTTGAACAAAGTACATCTAAAAATAAATGGTCCTAAATATGAGGGACAGGGTGGATTCCTCACTCACATTTACTGACACCTGATGGGACAGATACACATCTTAGTTTGCACCTATAATGAAGCTAATTTGCCTCCGTACACTACAGCTCCCCGCAGCCAAGTTTCTTCCTCTCTGCATTTTCCAAATTTATACACTGATGCTGTTTTTCCTGAGAGACGGCCTTAGCGCACCGTGCTGCTTCCTCCTGCTGATGTTTTGGCTCTGCAGCCATCGCTCTTCTCCCTGACAGAGTTGCCTTCCTCCATAAAGGTCGCACTAAGCCTGTTCCTTCTCCTCCCCACCCTTGCTGCACCTGTCCTATAACATCTCCATGCCTGAGCACTGACTGAGCTGCCTCTCTTGGGTTCCACTTTATCGCTGCTGATACAGTAGTTGCTGCACTCCTGTTGGGTCTTTCGACTCTGTCAAAATAATTTCCAGTCTCGCTTTAACACATTTAAACTCCTCTGTCGGGCTACTATAGATATCAGCCGTCTGAAAATCCCTTTCTAATGCAAAGCCGCTCTGCTTAGACACTGTGGGACTCCAAGACATTTCTAAACATGCAGGCTAATTAGCCTCTTTAAATTCTCCACCTTTGATATAAGTATCTTTCACACACAGTCACAGAAGCAAACTTTCAGCGCCACAACTTTTGATTTGCCTGGTAATCCTGACCTCTCTGTACCCTCACTGGCTCTATTTCCAGCCTTATCGTCTGAGTCTGCCCCTTGCCATTTAGGGTCACCTCACACCGCCTTCCTACGTAATGATAGGTGTCTGTATAACTATAGGAATTGCCTCGTGTATTTATACCCTGTTGTTTGCCAGTCTTCCCTTAACAATGGATGCTTCTCGACTTACTCAGCTTATATTTCCTCCTAGCCGACTTTAAGTTTTTGTACAAGGTGCTATTGTCCCCATGTCCTCCATATAGGTCCTAATGGGTGAGAGGTACAGCCCTCCCTGCATCCTCTCCCTATCCATCATGCACTCTGATATCCTTAATGATCAACCCAATTGTCATGGTGAAAGCTAAAGAGGTGTACTGAACTCTGCAGTTGTGAAGCAGATATCTCCTGACCAGATTTTTAATAATTGTTAGAGCTGCTGGGGGAAAAAAAAACAAAAAACTGAAAGCCTCCCACGGTAAGTTATGTGGCACGCAGCCAAAAGTATTCACAAGGTCCTAAAATACCACTTGGAGATCTTTTCTCTCTGGCTTGGCTGATTGAATTCGGTGCCAGATCATGCTTGTGTGCCGGCGCTCCGGCTTTGTGTGCGCTGCTGTGTCAATTATAGTGTTCCTTTCTAAGTGTCTTGACAACCTCTGCTCCGAAACACCACGGAAAATATTCCCTTTCACAGCAAGGAGGCCGATAGGACTGGAACTGCCTAATAAATAATACGTTTTTTTTCCTCTTTCCCTCCTGATGTACATCATGATTGAGGAATAAACTGTTTCCTCCACGCTTACCTATAATGAACTTTCTCAAGAATCTCTGTATGGTGCAATTTTATATACCCAGTAGGAATTTCATGCAGCGACCTTGATATATTTTGCACCTTAGTATCCATCAGGTGGTGTATTGCCTCAACTGATGGCTCCATATATCTCCATTTACACCACTTATATACCTTTCTTCACCCGTATGCACCTTGTCTAAGTGATCTCCAAGTTCCTGCTCTGTCGCTGTCAGGCTGCCACCCTTCTCTTTACTAAATAGCGGCTTAATAAATTTAAATGGGTCTTTGTCGCGAGCTATTCTTGCTTGCTCTTTCTTTCCTTCTTTCTTCTGTGTTCCTTCCCTCCTTAAAGCTGCCAGCCGATTCTTCACGTTGGGACATTGATACCTTCTGTCTCGCCCTCTATTACGTTTCTCCACTGCCTCCTTGGATGAGTCTATCAATCTCCTGTTGTCCCTTCACCTTCACTGGTTCCCAGCCCACCTCTCTACCCCATACTCATAAATAATATCCCCCATTTTCTCCAGCCTTTTTCTCCACCGTTCTTTTAAGCCTATCAAGCACCCTTATCAGATCTATATTAACACACATTTTACTCTAGATTTTTGTCCGTGGGTGGCTGACATCACTGCCCTTCTCGCCCTGCACTTCACTGCAAGTGCCTGCCTCCTCAGTGACACAGATAGTGAGTAAATCTGAGTTGCTGTGAAACAACTATGCTTTTGTAAGGCTTGGATACATTTATTTCTGTCTGCAAATAAGAAGAAGAAAAAAGAAAAACAGCAAGTAAATATGTCGGCTCCAACATCGCCGGATTATTTTCTCTTGTACAGCGACAAACGATCCCAAATCAGGTACATCTTTGAAATTACATGCCCTTCACCGAGCATTTTCTCCCATTTTTTCACTCATAACATTTTGACCAACTTGCCCCAAACCGATTAGCACCATAGCAATTGCTGATGTGTTCAAATCGATGATTCCAGAAACATTGTGAGGAAAGAAATCAATTATTGTTTAAACACCAGGCTCCCATGTCCAGGAATCAATAGATGAGATGTATTACATTCCAGATGCTCTGTACAATTCTGAGAGGGTTAGCCGTATTTTTTTTTTTTTCTTCTTCTTCTTCTCAGGGAAAGGACACAAAAATTGCATGGAGGTCTCTGTCATTTAGTCTGATACAGCACATGACTCGTGACCCATTTAGCTTAGGGCCTTCTGTTTCAAAAAGATATGCAGAGTTGGGCTCGAAACAGACCTGAGAAATGAAACACACTTTTCAGTTTTGAAGGTTAAGCCTGTGCATACACACTCACATCTATGCTGAACAGGTAAATTGTACAGTATTGCTTCTAATGAAATGACTAAGACCTCAAATCTTGCTGGCATTCTGCCCGGAGCTGATAGAGATGCATGTGTTTGGAGAGGCAGCCTGATTTTTATTGTTCCAGAAAACATTGCGGCACACTCGCACTGTCATTACGCCAGTCATCAATATTATCTGTCATCCTGTGTCCACAATTCTGTAGGCGACGTCCTACAAGGTCTTTGTTACCTCGTTAGGCTTACGCGCCGTGATTTCTGTCAGCCAAGCTAGAGTGATTAATTGTGTTGTCTTGCGTCAACGTGCGCACCCAATGTCTTCTTTTTGCTGCATTAAGGAAGTTGAACTCGGTCTTAATGCTGTCAGAATTTTTATAGAGGCAGCTTTTCCGTAATTTAATTTGAAAACCTATCCGCCAGGTGATTTTTTTTCCAACCATGCATTTTGCAATTAAGCAGTTTCAGGACTAAATACCCTGCCGTTGCAGTCAGTCACCTATAAACTGCATATTGTCCTGACTTTAACGGTGGAAAAACAGCATAAAGCACTTATGATTTTTCTTTTTTTTTCTTTTTTTAACATTTTGCAGAGATAGCCTTTTCTCATGCCACAGAGCACAATGCCATCTCAGTCGAAACTAAGCATGTTTTGAACACATTTCAAAGGAGAAATTAAGTTGCGTGCAAATTAAAAGCTTCGTTCTGGATCCAGATAAAAGCCAGAGTTCTGAAGCAAACACAGCATGCACCGAGAGTGTGTTAGAGGATCACGGGGTCGATTTGGGACGAATGTGACAAGAGCTTGTGACGGTCTGTGAGATTGTGACAATGGAAGGGTTCGGGGATGTTCACTGGGCAGTAGCCTCAATGCATCAGAAAAATAGGATGCCTTGTACATTGGCTATCCTGTTTGTGAAATGTGTGATGTCTCTAGTGTGGCTCAATTACTCACAGATCTCCGAGCCTCTACATTTTCGGTACATGCTGGAACATCTGTTTGATGCCCTGACATACATGCCCTTTTCTTTGGAGGAGGAAAAAACTTTTACATTTACTGTTGTTTGTTTGATAATTGGGATGTCTTGTGGCTAGGGGAAGTGCTGCGGCAGCAACAGCGTCAGACAGCAATTACAGTTTTCCACAGTGTTTCCAGGAGGCTTTCACCCACTCTCTGTATGCTACATGCTTCCCACTGTGGGCTTTGATGTAAAACATGTGTACACTGAGGTAAAGTTATCCTTTAATTTCTTGGTTAAGACAGATTTTTTTTTCCTTCTTACATAAATAATAACACTCTGCTATCCATTAGTGATATGATGGTGATACTGAATGGAACGCAGTGTCTCCTGAGAGGCTGTGTTGTATCAGCGGTTGCACCAGGAGATTTTTTTGGCGACTGTTCCACGTCCTGGTTCCCGTGCTGTTTGTATTTTTGCATGTGGTCACTTTGTTCTGGTTAAATCGCTGGTTGTAAGCACTGGGCCTGTGCTTTGACAGATTACAGTGTTTTGCTAATTTGATTTCCTATTGAACCTAGTTGTGCTGGTGATGTTCTTGGTGTGGTGGTGCGCCACAGCTGAGCGATAGTGGAGGAAACACGGGAAGCCACACAGGGCAGAGGAGAGGTCCAGCACATAAATAAAAGCTACAAGGTGGCTGGTTTGATCTCCAGCTCTGGCTGTAAGCAACGACTGGAAGGTGGCTCATTTCCACCAACAGCTCCAGGGGCGACCCTGTGCTCTGACCTCTTTAAAGCTTCAATAAACAAGATTTTCATGTTAAAAATTCTCTCAAAATTTGATCAGCATGGAGCTGCACCAGAGAAGAGCATCCCATCCCTCCAAATAGAAACCCTGCGTTTTGGTATGGGTGTTGGTATGGACACCGGTGTTAAATCTTCTTCACTGAGGAATTGGCAAATTGAAACTTGGTGTTCACGCCATGTCAGATTGAAATATGAATTACCGACTGGGAGCCGCAGTGAGCGCTGCAACGTCCAGAGAAAGCTGGACTCACAACAAAGTCACCAGTCTCTTTCATCTGTCCAGTATCTTTTTGCATGAACAACATATAACAATGTCCTGATATCCCAGGGACAATCAAAAATATGTTTGGTACAAAGAAAAATCCTCCCTGGGATGCCCTCGGGACAAGGATGGGGAAAAAAAGTGTTGCTGGCTCGCTCGCTGCCAATTTGCATATATGCCTACGTAGCCAGCGAATCAGGACATAGCCTGCTGGGTTTGAAAGTACCCCACACAGTGTATAAGGCTGTGTAACGAGCAACCGCTCATCGCAGTTTTCATCGATGCAGCCTATGAGGATAGACTGGACTTTCCATCTTGTAAATTTCTAACCTGCAACAACAAGATATTTGCGGCGTCAAGCCCACATGAGTATGACGATAGTTTAAAGTTGAAAACTTTCACGGAGTCACTCTTGTTATGACGAGCGTGTAGCGGCTGGACTTTACAGGCAGGAGGCTTGAGGCGGAGATTAGGTGCAGACCAACCAGGTGTTTAATTTCACTCACCAAGAACATAGATAAAGGAACCAACAACTCAACACCAGCAGAGCATGGACTCGGGCAGCATGTAGTCCCGACAGCAGCAGTGGTAGACGTTAACCAGCAACTAACATCGAAATAAACAAACTGCAACACCTACACTAAAATACATGCCTCACACACCCCTTCCCATAACCTGCATGAAGGGAAAAGCTCACAGAAAAGCTAGACAGCAGATTAAAAGACACCAAACTTCCGGCTGTACTAATTAAAACGTGGTGTCTCCCGGAGCCTTTAAATTGGTGCTCAGGTGCCTGGAGGGACTCGTTTTGGCTGAACACCCTGGACAGGCGGCACAGAGGCAAGTGAAGTGCACACACACACATACATCACAGCCCAATCAGCAGCGAACACTACATGCAATCCTTTGTCATGTTACCATTTTAACATTACGCCACAATGAAAGAAACACATGTTGTGCTCGGCAAACTGAATGTATGTTTGTCTTGACAGGGCCAGGCTTTAATCGGACACAGCTGAGAGGCCGCTCCAACATCTGCAACACACACACACACACACACACATACACAATTAACACGCAACAATTTCAATAAACACATTCAGTCATTGTAGTGTGTGTTTCTTTCACCAGTGCTGTATATGAGTTGTGCTGGAACATGCTGCAGCTTCAAAATACCAGCAATGAAGAGGACCTTCATTACAACCTTCATTACAAGTGCAATGACATTATCTAAAAAAAAAAACTACTGTAACAATGAATCTGCACTGTTCAGTATCGAAAATGTTTGCTATGCACTGGATGATTTAAAAAATGTATTCAAGAGCTTTACAATAACAAAGTAATTCACTGAAACAGAAAAAAAAATATTCTGCATGGAATCAAATGTTGCAGTTTTTAGGTCAAAATCTTCATCTCAATCAATAAAACGGCTTAAACGTTTTAAAAATGAGCGTGGTCATGTGCTAAATCGCAGATTTTGTAAAATGGTCCATCACTATTTCAGTGATGTCGTGTGGCATCCACTCAAACACTGCTGGATTCTTTTTCATAGTTATTTATTGAAGTTGAGACATGCTCTCTCTGAAATTTGCTGTCAGAGCATTTGTTATCCCTGTCAGTGTATGACAGAAAAACATTTATGGCATACGTTCTGCGTTAGTTAAAAATGGCATTTTTAGAGTTTGTAAAGAGTGGGAAAAAACTGTTTTCAAAGTGATTGGTGAAAGAAGCTTATTTTCTGAGTATACCCCAAATTTCAACTGTCAGATAAATCCCGGATTGCATCTTTAACTTGGAATATCAAGTGGCTGCGTGATGAACTGCTCTTTTGCAGTCATACTCCACCTTCATGCTGTCACTCAAATAAAATGTGGCAGATGATTATCCATGATTGCATTTGAAATGCAAAACAGGCAAACGTTTTAAAGGCAACAGGACTGTTGACTTGCAAGCAGTTCCATTGCAAGGTAGCGTAAACTCCTCCACAAACAAGGTTTTATTCGATATTTTTTAATGCACATCTGTATTAGGATGTCAGCACACAGCAGGCAGCAATCTCCTGTATCCGCCTCCTCCTATTAGGATGCATCTAGTAATCTTATTAATTAACTCTTCTAAATTAGACGTTGCACGCAGGGGGTCCAGGATTCATAAGTGATGAATTAAATAAAATGAAGGAAGACAAACTGTGACTATGATAATTTTTTCCTCCAGTCGAGGTGATCTCTTGCTGTTGTTTTCATGAGTGGAACCGGGATGGGATTGGTGTTATTTATCAGGAGCCTGCTACCTGTGATGTTGAGTTCCAAGCGGAACAGCAGGTGATGCTCTGGAAACTCGGTTGAATCATGCAATGGAGCAGCTGCCCTTCAGCAATTACAGTTATGAAACCATAAATCAGAGCTTAATAGGCCAGAGAGTGGAGTGCAGCTAAAAGACCAATGACGTATGGGACCTCTGCGGAATCGTGGAATCCACGTATATAGCCAGTTCATGTTTTAAAAATGACTCCTCAGAGCTCTCTCTTCGATGTGCATCTTCATTTGACCGGTTGTGTTATTTAGCATATCTTTCAAGACTTCGAGTCAAGTCTTCAGCCTAGATACATAGGAAAATAGCCCTCAGATATGTTACAGGCTTTGGTATTAGCCCAGATTTGGTATAATGCAGCCTGCTTGTTAGAGTACTTACACGGTGCATAGAGAGGTAACCACATTTAGTACATATCAGCTATTCTTACACATTGGTGCATAAATATCTTTGCATAAATACTCACACTGGGGAAAGGAGATGCCTTAACACCAAAGCACTGCCGGTTTAGAATCAAATTAGCTAATTAAGACAACTGCATGAGTTTATTTAATTAGTTTCTTTAGCCCGCACACACCCAGCATTTTGACTGAATTCTTCATTAACATGCTGCAAGCTGCCGAGTAAAATGAGCTAATTTACAGTAACATTTACAGTAACCGCAGTACTACATTTCTCTGGCTCCACTGCATTTGCTTTATAAGTATTTATTGCACCTATTGGTCTGGCAATGCACCACAACTGTAAAATATTCATTCTTGCAAGTGTAGGCCCAACATAGTGTCGTGTAAGTGAATTTGGTAGGACTAATGACATATGCAGAGTTAATTAATTAAAGTATTCAACTTCTACATTTTTTGCATGTGGTGTACAATAGCTATTTTGGCGACTTCTCTTGCCACTATCCAATTGTTCCCTCGTGTTCTTGTGCACAAACCCCCGTAATTGATGTGCTGCTTCGTTCTCCAAGCCAGGAAGGTGAACGGGCACGAGCTGGAGCCAACGCAGGATTTATCTGTCAAAGCCAACGGGTCCTGGCCGGGTCAGACGCTGCTTGTTACAGGCAGCTGAGCCCCACTAACAAAGCTTGTCGGAGGTGAAGCCAGGTGGGCGGAGGCCTTGGGACAGGCCCCCAGTGCTCCCAGTGCTCCCAGGCACCCGGCTGGCAATGGGAGCCTTGTGAGAGTGAAGACGGGGATAAACAAAGGTTAATCCTCTCAGACAGGGAGAGGAGAGCAGCTCTGGCATGACAGGCCTCCTGTTCATCCACCGGTGCCTCCGCTACCTGGGGGCAAAATCCTCCCTGTCTCTCCGCAACCGTTATTTGCTTAAACGCATGTAGACACTGGGGTTCTGAGAGCGAGTGGAAATGCACGATGAAATGCTGCTCTTAAATTCGGATGCTGTGTCCGTCTTCGCTGTGATTTTGGCTCGCCCGACGTGTCTGTCATGAGGACTCAGACACGGTATCAACTTTGTTTGAGTATTTTATTTTTCCCTCTTGAGAATTTAAGCAACTGCAACTGACCCAATTTCCCCCGGGATCAATAAAGTATTACCACCACCTGACCACCTATTTTTTAGCCATTGCCAGATTTAAGACTTCTTTCCCATTTCTGATAAATAAATAAAAAAATAAAAAATAAAAAATGCTAAATTATATCTTGAGAGGTATGACAAAGGAAAAGCCGTGCCTGATTTTCAGTGCCTCTCATTACTTAGTAGGGGCGTGATTTTTTGGGGACATTTTAAAAATGAAACCAAATGAATGACATTAGTATGGATACCCACTGTTAACCACCCAGTGTTTAGTGGGTGGAGGTTTGCGTGTTAAAATGTAATATGTTCTGCTAATTTGCAATAGACCTATTTCTTGTTTGTAAACACTGGGAGGTGGCAACGCTCCCCGGGGCAGAAAATTTGTGTGCTCTGTGTTCCTGCCTGTGAGAAGCAAAAACTACCTGCCACTTTTCGTGCGATTTGTCATCATTATTCCAACAGCAGTGCAATGTTAGTGCAGTCAATTATGTTCCAGCTGCTGATATCATCATTTTGCCTTCATCTTTACAAATATTTCTTACTATTTAGCAAGTTTCACAGCAGTTTACTGCGTTACTGCCTGACAGAAACTTTTGCTTGTTCGCTGTCTGGGACGGGATGCAATTACGTGACGATGCAGTAACATCAGCAGCTGAAAAGGATCATTTATAGGTAAAATAATGGCGTCATTTTAACTTTTTTCCATAGCCATTATTACCCGTGAAAAGCCTAAACCCACCAATCTATTTGCCATGGTCAGGAGTCACAACTGTTGGTTTTACTGCAGGTTTGGCCAACTTTACAGAAATCATGGCCTCTCATTTTTCAAAAAATGCATTATTAAGAGCTGCTCAGAGACACGCTGCTGCCGCACCTGATATATCATGTTGAACAGCGTGCGCACTGCAGGTTTTCCTAATTCCTTTCTTCATAACTTCGCTATAGGGCACATACAAAGAAAGGGAGGGAGAAAAAGAAAACATTTGATTGTATTCATACCTTGGCAGCTGAATTTCCTGCCTCAGGTCTGTGTGCGCACCTCAGCTATGATGCTGCACAGAAAGCTTCCCCTGAATTGTATTGAATTTCTCCCGAGGAAAAAAAGCCACCGACTGTCTGTCTGTAAAGGAGCATATCATATTTATACTTTTGTATATGCGCCTGCGATTGAATTACTGCTTGTACTACAACATTTAACAATTCATTTTGCTGAGTAAAGCCGAAATGTCTCGCATATCCAATAGAATATGAGGGATTTTTGATCATCCTTCAGTTTTACTCGGCACAGACTGACACAACTCCGGGCCACCTTGCAATAACTCTTGTAAATGATAATGATATTGATGGTGATGATGATGGTGATGATGATGATGGTGAAATATAGTCCCGCGGTAGATTGGGTGCAGGCATCAGCGAAACTGTTGCCCACTTTTCTCTCCTCTCCCTCTCATGTGAATGTCGAGACGCCGCGAGCTCAACCCCATGCGGCTCCCGGGAGCTTTTGGGGACATTAGGGAAACGGGGAGGCTCCCTTCTCTGTGCACCCCGGGGTGGCAGGGGCAGGTCAAGGGCTCTGATTGTCAGTGTTTATTAATGGGCCCTGCAGAGGGAAGTGACAGCTGGGTGATCTCTGTGATGATGATGTCTTATTGCTTTCCATGAGTGCCTCGGCTGCATGCATATTTATGACGCGCTGCCACCTTGACGCCGGCTAGAAATATCTGTTTAACACCGGGGCCGCTCGGATGCTTACTAAGGCAGAGCCGGACTGAAAAGGCCTCTTAGTGCTAATGGCGACTACGCCGTATTAGCATTAACAAACCGCAGAATGACTTTTCGCTCTGTTTTTTTCTTTCCCGGCTAGCAAGACGATGTGAGAAGTGGCTCGGCGTCATCGAAATAAAAAGAAGAAGCCCCCTCCTCAACCACAACAACCATATAAACAACCAGCTCTGATGTCAGCAGTTCATATTAACTGGGTGGCTTTTTGACCACTAATTGAATTAATTTGAAGTAATTAGTACGACAGATTGATTTGTGACACTACACGTGTATGTATTAAATATTAACAACCAGCACTTCCCCAGGGACAGCTGGGATTTTAAAGGGCAACTCGTGCAGTCGTTTAGTTGATTAATATGGGCCACTCATTTCTGGTTGACAGATTTGTTTTACTTATTTATTCATGTCTTCATGGAGCACTTTATCTTTTCTGTCTTTTTTTTTTTTCCATAGAAACTTGACTGTTTTGTTTTTTTTTGAGAGAAGCGGGATTCATTTCATATTTATGACGCCGTCCGCTGAGTCCATTCATAATGGGATCGTCCCGTTGCAGCAAATTAGTCACATAAACTCGACAAAAAGTACATACAGCGCAACCGCAGATACATGCAAGCCGCACAGATGGCCAAATGGTACATACAGTGGCCCAGAGGGTGAGTGTGGATCTCCATGTGCAACCATGTGCAAATGAAGCCTGTTTATTGCACAAAGAGCACAAAGAGCTTTGTCATATGCATTTACATTTGACGTGTGGCTCCATATATCTTTACCCAGAGGTAGAGGTGCGTCACAGCTGTCCAGAATAGATGGGACAAAAACCCAGGTGGAGGGAGGGGGGCGGTGGAGCCGGGAGAGACGTTATGCTCTGCGCCAGTGACCTTGCCGGTCACCTTCACAATTCTGCTAAATGTTATTTTCATTGCATTGCGCAAAAAAGCGGCATTAGTTCAACTTGACAAATCGAAGGTTAAGGCGGTGTAGCATATCAGCAGCCGTAATAATCCAAAACTCGGCGCGATGTCTGCTCCGATGGCCCACAAATCATTAGGCACTTGATCTCATCCTCTGGTGTTTGGAGTGCACGATTTGATCTGAACTTCTAAATCCAATGCCCTTTATCTTCCTCTCCTCTCCTTTTAAACAAACAGGGGAAATATCTCTCCTCTGCAAGTAAGTTGTAGGATTTATCCTGTGCATGTTACACTGTGATTTGTGGTGACAGCAGTTGAATATTATGGTGATACTGTATGGCACTGTAAATCCACCGCCTCATCTCTGCTCCCACTGTCAAATGTATTCTGAAGTTGTATTTCAGCCGTGTCCCCTCAGCACTGAGCCGGCTGAACGGAGAAATAATGAATGCTGTCTGGAGACAATGTCACTCTTATTTTAGATCTCCCAATCCTCTCTCTCTCTCTCTGTGTGTCTGTGTCCATTTTCTGGGAAGGTCTCTCCTCCACCTTGTCTAGTCCACACATTCTCTGTCTGCCGCTCGCTGGCTCTCTGCTCTCAATGCAAAATCACACCACCCACACTCTGAGTCGATTGGCTTGTCTCTCCTCCCCTCTTGTAAGCTGCACCGCTGAGATCTTGTCATTTGTGAATGCATGCGAATGTGGAGAGGCATTTGCTCTTGGAAAAGGGGTTGGTGGCTGGTTCCCCTGATGGTGCTTCAGAGGGATGAGGTGGCCTAGCTGCTAAGCCAACACCATACTTACAGACAGCATGCCTCATGACATCTGCTCAGCTGTTAGACACTTCTCTGTGCTATCATATGTCCCGTATTGAGAAATAATCACAGTTACGTTGCATACACAGAGGTAAATTAATTTATCATATGCCGCATATTGGGAAATTAGTATTTTTAGCTACATCAAGAAGAAAATGGTGCAATTTTTCATGTAACGTCTTGTATAGCGTAAGCAGAATTAAAGTTGCGGTGCGTGATCTGTGCTGCGCACCTTCTTGCAGCTGTGCAGGAGATACTGTAAAAGTACATACCGCAGAATGTACATGGGTTGTTTTTAGCAAAAGGTAACCATGCTGCCTGGCTAAAATACTGACACTAATTAGTGTAAAACAGCAAAAAGACATCAAAACTTTAGTTATTAATGTGGAAGGACAGTAGGTAGCTTTCGCCCTTTTAGACTGCAAGACATTAGCGAGGCGAGCTGTGTCGTGAAGTTCCTAAAGCTTAATTTTGACCCTGCTCTGGCGGTGAGACTACAATAAAAACCTGAGAGCTGGACACCTTTAGGAGGAGCGAGCACTGCTGTTGATCTTCAGTTAAGGTGCACATCATTTGGGGGCTAAAAGCAGCCAGCGCCCAACTGCAATGCAAACTGCAAGATGGACAGACAAAGAGTTATCGGTATTTGGGGAGAAGAAAGTACCTTGAATATTTTGTGTGAATTGATTAACATATTTTTACGTTCACCGGGGCGCTGCTGCTGTCCTTGGAAAGCAAGCAGGATGTGACGGGAGGAGGAGGAAAGTCTGGCCTCTCCTCACCGAGAGAAAAACAAGCTGTGGGTTCAAATAAGTAACAACAGTTTTGAGTTGATGGATCATCCGACTTGGCATTCGGTTGAAGTTTTATGGTTTTTGGCAGGAGCTCAACTCGAAAAAGTGTATTTAAAATGTTCACAGCGTGTGGGAGTGCTGATCATCGAGGGCACAGCCGAATGCTGCTGCGGGAACCAAAACAAAAGCCAGTCCTAGAGTTTAACTGGTTTTGAAAAGTCCCAGGTTATGGAAAGTTCCGGTTTACCCGTTAGCGGACGAAAAAGGGCTACGTGTGAGCGATGCTGAGCCAATATTGAATACAGTCATGCACAAGTTTCTTTTCAGGCAGCATTATTACCGCCAACGTTAACGTATCCGCCAGCTCCAGCCTCTGCCACTGTAGGGTTATTTCTACACTCACCTGGAGGTGGCGCTGTTGGACCATGCTACCATATCCAACACAGTGTTTTCAAAGCAAGCACCGACGTTAGGAAATGAATCAGTTGTGTTCTGTAGCTTTAAAAGTGCCCCAAGTAATGTTTTTACTATCCCATAGCACAAATTGACCATAATATATCTGTGGGGGGTTGATAGGGTTGTTGATCGATACCAGTGACTCAATGATTACTTGGCCAGGTGCTGAGATTTCAGGCTCTCAGAGCTCTCTTCCAACACACAGGCTAGAGGAAAGCGCTTCACTCGGGCTGGGTATTGTCTGAAAATGCCGGCAAACTGAATTCAGTGATAGCACCGAAGCAGTAGGCTACTTTTGTCAAGATCTGTCTTCGATAAAAGTTTATTATTCGGTGCAGTGGCTGATTTTTTTTGATTATCACATCGTTGCTGCCATTAGAGACAATAACAGTAACACGTTCTGTAACAGCCATGGTCGATACTGCACTGTAAGATTCATTTGCGAGGCATTTTAAACCAATTATAACGATGCAGACCCATTATAAACACCAGGGCATTATTGTAAACATGGATTTAAAAAATATTCGAGGCTAAACTGTAACTGTCAAAACAATGCAACAGCTTTATTATTAGATAGTTTGAAGTCTACACCACTTCACTTCCTCTATTTCAAGAATATGAAGCGCCAATGTATTTTGTATTTTTTAAGCATTTACTTGAAATGTAGTTTAGCATAACAGCATTAAGTGTGTCAGTGGGTTTGAGTTGTTGTTTTCTTTTCTTTTCTCTAAAAAGAATATTGCCCAATTTTGGTAAAGGAGATGTTGGACTATTTTCTGCAACTTTGTGTACTTACTAATAGATAAATGGGTCGTGACACTGGGACAAGCTGTTTTGCCCTCCTGTGGAAAGCAGTTATCTATCGCGCCAATTGCCAGTGACTTTGGATCTTATAAAATGTGGTGATTGGATGAAAGATAATGCAATATTTCTGGCTGCTGGTGGTGCCAGTGGTACCCGGCATTCCTGCCAATTCATTTAAAAACAACACCTCCTTTTCTTTGCCATGTTGATGCCTCTCCAACGGAGGCTGGTAAAAGTCATATTTTTATATCACACATCCTTTGACGCCCTTTAATCAGAGCTTTATTCTGTGAATTTTGCTTTATTCAGCGCGTAGAGAAATTCACAACTCACGGCCATATTTTTCCTCTCTTGCCAGCAGCCAGACGTTTGGATTTTGACAGGGTTGCATTGGAAGTAGCACAAGGCCAAACATCAGCTGCCCAGCTGCCACCTCCCACCAACAGTATCATTTCACAATAGAATGCAATTTGTTAAATACATTAAAACCTCAATCCAGGCTCCAATGAGGGAATAAATCATTCTGCCAGATGCTGAAGGAGTGCCTGATTACTTCTCTGTGTGACTGGAAAGGAGGTATTATTTAGGAGTGCATCGGGGAAATACAGTCACACATTGTCATTGAAGAATACGCATTTGTCTTTCCTTCCAATTTCCAGGACTTTGCTCTGGAACATCACAGAGCACCTTTATCTTACCCCCTCTTTCTTTTCCAACTCAGACTTTCTGGATTAAATGCTTTATACTGAAAGGCATTGCAGCTGCAGCTTTACTAAATTGTCCGTCTGTAAATAGCCAGAGATTGGCTGTTTAATGCGTTATCTTTCCCCAGAATTCACTCCATAACAATACCCTTGCCAGACATATAATCTGGAAAATTAAGACCAGTATTTTGCCAAAGATTGTGACTAGCTAGTAGCCTGACAGTGCCCCAGCAGGCTTTGGATTGCAGGTTATGTTTTTCAGGACTTCACACATTATTCTGTCTTTTGAATCGCAGCTGAATTGAAAGCCTGATCACTGGGGTGAAAATGACAAACATGAAAGAAATTGTCCTGTATTAAAATGGGCCATATTGATATGTTTTGCAGAAATGGCTCTGCTGTTTCTGTGTTTGTCCGACTGCCTCACTATGCGCTCCCTCAATCAATCAGGAGGATTTTTCCCCCCCTATGATATACTGTATGAACGCTCGCTGAAGTGACTTTGACTGATATCACTCACAGGCACAAACAAAGGTAATTTAGTTCCTGCCTTATTTTGCTTGTTTTAGTGTAACCTAAGGCTGTTTAGAATGGATCTATCCAAGTCCCCTAACTTAATCTGCCATTTATAGGCTGAGAGGTGGGGAGGGAAAGGAGTGGGCATTATGCTTTGGGATTGGATAAAAAAAAAGTAACCAAGGAAACCATAGTGCTTTAAGTGTTGTAAATTGGCTAAAACTCGTTTATCCGTAATGTGAGTAGCGAGATGGGTGAGGTAAACATTATCAATCAGCATCTGTGACACAACTCAATTTGTTTAGACACCAAGCTCCGTTCCCCGCAAACGCCGCGCTAGGCATGTGTTTTCAAAACGTTGCAATGAGCAAACTGCAAGAGTTCTTTATGGAAATTTGGAACATAATTAAGGAAAGCATTTCAAAGGTAGCCTCATAAATAATGCAAATTCTGCGTTGAGTGTCCCTGACAGCCGATGCTGGCGCAGCAGAACGTGAACCTCGAGAAAGGCTGAGCTTGTCTGTGTGGTCATCAGGTGGCTCCCTCAGAGTACTATAAATTGACAGAAATGGGAGACAGTGTAGAATAAATGGGATGGCTCGAACGAGGAAAGCTCCCTATTAATAACATTAATAACACTTGGAGACTTGAAGTTGAGACATAAATAGTTAGCACAAAACAAAACCCACAGGACTTGGACAAACTAAATTCACTGCCAGAGGGAAAACCGGGCTAATTATGTACATTACTTGTTCCTCATTTTTTTTTCACATTTCAGGCAATATTCATGAACCTGAGATGAGATAATAATTTGGCATTAGCAAAGTGTTTGAAATCAGTAATGCTCTCCAGGGGTGCAATTTTGTTCTGAGAAGTATGCGGTGGTGGTGGTGGGGGTGGAAAACATCAGCGAACCAATTCAAAGGCTGTTTTCACTTGCATATGAAACAACAAATAGCGTTATTAAAAAAAAAATGAAATAATGTATTGCTTTACCCATTTGAAACTTCAGGAAATTCTCTTAATTAAAATAATAATAATAATAATGTGGATGC
>OMLB01034029.1:24162-65314 GCA_900302555.1 Myripristis jacobus
ATAAATAAGGAAAATAATAATAACAAAATAAAACTGAGAAAGAATATTGTATAACGATACATATAAAAAAAAATAATTACCAGAAAATTAGCAAATCAAACTAAATAAAACACAAAAAAATGAAGAAAAAATAAAATAAAAAAAAAAAAGAAATGCATCATTATTTCAATTATGTATTTAAATGTCAGATCTGTGATGGTGGACCGGCATTGGATTTCTGCGGTTAAAGGCTGCACTCAGGCGCCTTTGACAAGCATTTAAAAAGTCATTTGTGAAAGAGAGAGGCAGTGGTCATGGCAACAGCCTCCTGTGGTCCATTGTCCATTGTCCTTATGACCACTGTGTTCCAGGACAGAAATACACAGGACACGGTTTGCTTCATGCTTTAATGCTACAGTCCATAGCAGATGACGTAATGCCGCCGTCGCCCAGCTGCCTCCTGATGGCAGATATTGGCTTCCAGTGGAGTGGAAAAATTCACCTTGGTATTCAAATGCCTCTTGAACATTATAATGCTTAGAGGCAGTCGCACTTTCATAACTCAACATTATGTAGCATTCGCTCCCATCCATGTTTGCCAGGAATTAAAATTTCTTCGATTGAACATACAGAAAGAAAGCGAAGAAGCCCTCAAGCTTTTTCTCCATTTTGTCCTCTCGAATTTGCTAAAATATTCCAAACCTCCATCGTACATTAAACAATGCCGCTGATTTTGTGACTGAAATTCTCCGACGTGCATTAGAACACAAATATGTTTATTTGATTTTCTACCCTCCTCACTTTCTGCAGTCTTTTGCAGCACCGATTTAGCGTCTTAGGATTAGACCCCTACCTTTAAGTCAAGAAACCCAGCGAGGTTTGATATTTTACCCAGAGTGCAGCACAGCCTGTCCGAGTGTTGGTCTAGCCTAAGGGTCTGTGACGGATGTGGGTGATGTCTCTGCCCCAGATCTCCACGAGTGTGTCCCCTTTGATATTCCTTGACTCCAGGGCTTGCATAAGCGCGTTGAGAAAAGAAGTCAAGGTCACTCCCACTCTGTTGCTGGAGCCTCATGAATATTATGATTAATCAGAGTCCTTTGGCTCGAATTAATAACAAACCCCGACATTGTTGTGAAAAGTCCACAACCCGCAGATTTAAGGCTGGGGTTTGAAGATGTGACTCCGTCGTAACCCCCAGTGGCACGTTCTTACTTGGAACGAAGAAAAAACAAGGCAACAGTGAAGTGGCCGTACCCCGGGAACGGTGCAGACCCCATCTGGGCAATCAGTAACAAATCACCTTGATTTGACTTGTATTTGCAGCACCCCTCTTGGGCCAGTCAGCATAATTTTGAAAATGCCAGAGCATAGTGGTGAGATGCATCAGTTCCTACTTTCTCCAAAATGTGATCAGTGGTGTCTGAGATATTGTGCATGACACGTTGATAAATGAACTTAAGATGCAGACTGATCCAGCGTCCTCCTCCTATTTCATCACGGGGGGACAAAGAGGTTTTGTTGTCCATGGTGTGGAGCCAAATAATACAGTTAATATCCTGATCTCCTAAACTTGGTCATTTAACTTTGTAATTTATTGCCATAATTATTATGACCCACTTTTATTCTTTTGTCTCCAGTGATTTATCAACAGTGGTATTTGCTGCATTATCAGTATTGATTATGCATCCTGATTCATGTATGGTTCATGTTTGGTGTCTCATCGGGAAATCCGACATAATTCAGTAAACAAATTGATCCCGAGGCAGGAAACGCTTGTATGATCAATTCACCTCGATTTTTAATTAGTGTACTTAACAGAGAATAATTTCATGTAATAGCCCCAGAGAATTGAATTATCATGTGAAGTTCAGCGGCTTGCCGGTGGCACGGTGTAAACAAAGAGTAGATTTGATGCATTGATGTGTTGGAGCATCTATCAGTGGATTCATTTAACATGCAATTAGAGCTGTAGAAACAGAGGATGTGAGGTATACAAGCTTCCTTTAATACATTTTTTTTTCTTTCCAATCATTAATAACTCCGTAGAAGCCACCAGGGAGCTATTACTTTGTGTATATCCAGATGTCATGGCAGTGTAATGTTAATGTTGGAGCGGGCTGTAAAACACAAGTCTACATTGCCTTGTTTCTTGGTACAAGCCAACCCTCCTGCTAATTCATTAGCGCTGATTTGTTGCGGCGGTGGCGACGCGCTGGAGCCGCAGAGGCTGTTTCCTCTCTAAGTTCGCCAATCACTGTCTCTGTCATGATGCTGCCAATTGAAAAGGCCCTGCTCTTCAGTGGGAGATCACCCCTCTTTATCCATCACCATTTTACCCAAGTGGAAACAGGTGTCTCATTTAATGTTCTCCAGGCCTTCACTTGCTTTATTTATTTATTTGTTTCAATTCGGCACATGGTCCCCTTTTGTAAATTGAGTTGTTCGTCCCACAGGTGCTTTCTGCCGAGTGTCTGGTGCTTCCTGAGATTTCCGGGGAGAAGCTTGATGGGCAGTGAACAAGGTTTCGCACGGTGAAAGCATTTAGCTACTCAGAAGGTCATCATCAGCAGTGCACTTTCTGCTTCAGCTTTTGATTCACAATTTTTCTTTTAAATAGCTTTGTGCACGGACTTATCCCTGTAGACATCAGCAGTTGTAAAACTGAAGATAGGAATGTGAAAACATAATGACACAATGTGTCATTTTAGCTGATTTCCTACAAAAATGTGTAAAAATGTATTTCACAGCATGTTTCACTAGTATTTTTTTCCACTTGTCTACAAAATCCTGTCAGAGCTCACGTGTGTAAAGCTAATTTCAAAATTTGCACTGTACATGTATTCCAAAAGCCATTTCTGCTTTTTTCCAGGTGTAATGCTAAAATGTAGACCTTTCCCTTCAATCTTAGATTGTTTTTGCTCCTTCTCTCTGTGTGAGAAAAGAAAATAGAATAGTTTGAAAAAACAACAGCTTTATCACAAATGCTGACCTTTAATTACAAAACCTTTGCGGCGGGAGACCTTAGCTTTTACTTAAGTTGACATTTATAAATACCGAAATGTCCCTGTGAATTGCTTTTTGTTGAAGTCAATGTATTGTTGAGCCAGATAGCATCAGTCCATTTGTCAAAGACTGTAACTGTGGGCTCAGGGAGCAGCCTGGATGTGTGAGGCGGACAATGTACGGCTGCTCTGAACCGCCCATGTATGTAGAGGACAGAACCGTTAGCTGAGGGCTTCTCCTATCAGTCACAATGGCGATGGAAAGCCGAGATAGAGATGGTACTCTACCCTGCTCCTGTGTTTGTGTGCCCGGGACAAGAAATCGATACAGCTGGTTTCAGAGACTATTTTACAGTCAGGGCAGCTCTCGGCTTAAATGTTTGTCTGTTTTAGTCAATGACACTTCTCTGCAAACTATTACCCACAGGGAGCGGAGAACAAATGTGAAACAAATAAACTAGATGCCGACCCATCTTGGCATTGTTTGCGCTTACAGATGGAAGCCGGATAGCGTGGAAATTTTCTTTACACAGGGTCAAAGAAAAATCTATCACAGCTAAGATCCGAGCCATTATATTACAGCCTCGGAGGAAATATTACTTCTCTGGCTGGCTTGTTTTATCCCTGATCTTTCTGTCCACCCATCATCAGAGGGATATGGAGGCGTCTGTGGGGACACGCGCCTTCCACCGCCTCCCCCCGATGAAAGAGGATTTCCCGTCTGATATGCAGTAAAGGTTATCGGGATCGCAGTCATGCTTCTGTATAACATGCACTGCCAAGCAAAAACAGGAAAACATTTCTCCCCAAAAACTCATTTCAGCTTTGCCTTTCATTATTGCCAGCGCAAACATACTGCACTTATGTGACCATAATTCTCTTTTCAGTGAGCACAACAGAACTCCGATGCCTTGTGGTTGGAAATGAAAGCAAAATCCCCTGGTGATTTCAAGAAACCTTTAGGGTACTCTTTAGCCCTCCTATGTGCCAAGCGCCATATAGAGGAACAGTAGCTAGGAATGAAATGCTAATAATTGGATATCAGCACAAAACCTTCAGATTATTGCCTTCTCACGAAAGAGTAGTTTCACAGATTTACCACAGCGAGAAGGATTCTTCTCACCATGGAACAGGATAAATAGGAATTTGAATGGGATATTTTCCCCCTATAATCTATTCTCATATTTTTCTAGACACTGATGTACTTGAGCTCTAATGCAGATTATTTTTAGTAAATTATTTGCTTGAAGCTCTCGAACAAAGGCTTTTGCTTCTGACAGTAGGCCTCATTTGACAATTCAGTGTTTGGGGAGGAAAAAAAAAAAAAAAAGGAAAATGGTGCCTGAGGCTGAGTAGAGCAGACAAGCAACAGCTTCACATCACTCACCTGGATTCAAAAAGGACAGAAATAGCACTAAAAGCACCCACTCTCACTTTGTAACTGTTCCTTTGTTTCCCTGTCTCCTGCATTAGGCTACCTTCGTGGCAGCCCATACACCTTATGTCTCATCTCCCACGGGATTTTTTACCAACACAAGCCCGACTAGACATTAAAACTAAATGCCATTTTATCCCATGCTGCAGCCATACAAAATTTTAAAATCTGCCGGTTTCACAGTTCAGTAAATGAATAAAATCACTTGAATGAATGCAAGCATGTACATGCATTAATAGTTTGCCATGCTTGATGAGATTTTACCATTCTAGAGAAGAGATAGTAGGAGATAGGAGATGATGCATGAATCATGTTTTGTGCTGTGTTTAATTAGGGCCTACTTTGGCATTCTTCCTGGCCAGATTTCTTTTGAAAATTAAATTTCTTTTGAGCAAGAAATCTATGATGTTATCCCAACTAGGGCTGGGCACTGTGGTGAATATCCGATATCTTTGACTGGATACCTTGAAATCAGTATTGTGGCAACATCATAGGGATAAGAAAGGATGCTTTCATAAGATATGTGCACACAGGAAGCAGTCATTAGTCATGTGGATATAAATGACCAAGCAGGCAGAATTAATCAACAGAACAGCTACAAGAGTCTAGTAATTTCAGAAAATTACATCCCTTGACTGTAATGGAGCTACGTTAAGCCATATTATGTACATTTGTTTGCAGTAAAATGACCCTTGCAATTGTAGGTCTCTCTCCACCGTACAATTTATAGCCAGCATGTTATTTCCTGGTTTGAGCTTTTTAAATTTCCGTATAATCCTTGTCAGTAAGCTCCGTCTCTGTCCTCCTCCTTACTCCCTCGCCTCCTCGACTTCACTGATGGCGTCGCTGACACCGCACCTTCTGCAGATAAACATGTGCAAATTTAAGTGAGTCAACAGTGCAGCGACAGAAACGGTTCATTCAAAGCAGCTTACCTTGTAGCTGAAAGTCTGCAGCTTGCACGCATTTTCAAATTAAAGCTCAGAGACAAAGTCATCCGAATAATCTAGCAGGAGCCTTGCAAGGGAGAAATGTTTCCCTCATTGCCATCAAAAAACACGCTTTCTCCTTTACTTTCGTTTTCTACAAGAGATTGTGCTCTCGACACCCTCTAGTGGTCAGAGGAGCAACTTTAAAACCAGGAAAACAAAACAGATAGGACACGATACCATATCACAATATTACAATATCCTAAATCCTAAATGATACTGTCCTGAAGTATTAATTTAAACCAGCCCTAATCCAGATTAAAATGGTTTTAAGAAAAATTCAATACATCACATTCATTTAAATAAATAATTATATGATTTGTCATGTTAATTATTAAATCCCAGCGCTTTAGATCACATATCTAAAGCAGTTTACTTGACCTTGTGGCGACAGTATTTGTTCATTCTCCTGCAGCGCCATACCTGCACCTTGTGAAGCAGTTTTTGTCAGACAAGGACGATTATGAGCTGCTGAGAGGCTGACGTTCTGTTCGCATGGCAGCCAAAGCAATGACTTGTTGTGACAGGGACAGGGAAGTTCCCTCTCCCTGCAGGAGGCTGATTGATTGGGCAGTCAGGAACTGAGAAATGTCCTTCATAACGGGCAGTGAAGGACAACAGGCCTGAGCTGCTCTCACTCTCTTCTAGGAACTTTGCGTTTTTGCTGAACTAATCCTCTCTGTTGACATCAAAGAACTACAGCTGACATGGGATTGGGCTCTCCTGGAAGTGCTTCTGTCAAGCTAGGCGGATGCAAGTGGTCCAGATTCATAAAGTAATGCCTCCCGCTTTGACAGTGCTTTTTTCATACCTATCCCAAAGTGCAAAAACCCGAGGCCCGAGCATCGCCGTGTGTTTTTGCAAATTCAGACGGAGGACGAGGAGACAGAGCAAACACTGGATGTGCATTGCGGGGCAGCGTGGGTCAGGGAGACGATGTCAGTCTATACATCTTACCCAGCTCATTCACTGGCACTGTTTGCACATGACTGGTATTATGTGGGGGACCTCATGTAATTATTAACCCGTGAACCCCTCCCACCAGTCACTGCACTCAAATATTCACACAAGGTAATGAAATGTGCTGAAATCACCGCGGATGCAATTCTACAAGGTCAAGATTTTACAGTTCATCACGTTCTGATTTTACGATTTGTCTAGGCAGGGGTAGGAGAGCCAAAAATACAATCATCAAAACATTCCTGTATTCCACTGCTACGGCTATTTTTCATAATGACAGCAGGAAGATGTAAGCCTTGTGTCTAAAACTGTAAAAAAAAAAGAAAAAAAAATTGGATGCTGAAAATAAATTCCAGCTGAAATTACCAAGTGCTCAATTGACTCATGATTAGTATCATCAGAAGATAATCTGCCTCCGCCAAACTACGGTCGACTATTTGTGCTCCAATGTTTACTTCACAAACAGGAGACAGGGCAGATTTGCACAATAATTACAAATCACTGAATATTACCCGAGTAAAAACCGTCCCGTGTGGATGCGACTTGTGTGAGACGCACACAGCACCGCTGAATGGTCATTTGAGGGTCAACCTTGTTTTTGTTTTGCTGTATTTTTCTTGATGTCGCTGACCTCCACAGAGCAAATTCCCACACCGGTGCGCCATAAAGGGAATCTTAAAGCCCCTCTATTTGTCTAACTGATTTATAAAACGCAGCTGCACTCCCACTCCGCACACGGGCGGATCACTGTACCTTTTGTAGATGTGACTTTTTTACTGTTGGGTTATTCTTTTGTCGTAGTGACTGTGACTGTTATTCTTTGGAGGGGGAGGGGGGTGCATTAAACCTCAGGGCTATCAAAAGTCCATTTCTCCACAGTAATGCACTTCAGGAACTGCCAATGCTATCCTCCACTCCACCATATGTCACATTGCATCAAAAGCAATGTGTTGCCGCTCCGAGCCGGGTGCGCTATGAACATTGATTATTGTGTTACTCTCCTCAAAGTTCATGGTAATGGTTTCCTATCCACCGTGATATGTAACTTCAACAGGACTTTTAATCAAGTGTCTCTTTTTTTTTTTGCCGCCTGCTACGCTTCAAACATCACTCCTTTCACGAGATTAACATCTAAGATACAGCTGACAGCCAAAACGCGGACGACGCGCAGCCTCCCTCGGAGTCGTGAAATTCCATCTTCCCCTTTACATTCATCCGTTTCAGTTAGGACCTTGTTAAATATTTGCAGTGTGCAAAGTCATACAGGGCCGCGGCATCATCGCCATTACCAATGAGCTGGGCTCCTCTTTTAAATGTTAATTGCCTTCCCTCGCGCCTTCTCATTACACCCATTCTAAATGATGTGCTGTGAGCTCCAGTGAGAGTGTTCTCATTTATTCTCAGAATGGTATTAAAGATCCACGCTGTTATGTTGCAATCATATATTTACCATGAATTTAAAAAAAAAAGAAAAAAAAGGGAGCTGTATCTGCAGTATTTTGGGTGCAGCGCAGATGGCAGTCAGTGGACTGTTTTGTGGAAAAGTGGTCAGTCGAGCCTTTATTCCGGTAAGTAAAGTGCATTAGGCGAGCCCTGAATGACCACATGTATTATGGAATGTGGTATGATCTTGTTAAGTTTCTCCGAGGATACTGGCTGTTGTGCAACTACTCTGACTCACTCAGCCTCTGCATAATGCATGGGACTGAAATCATTAAATATATACATGCCATTTCACCATCAGCTGAAGTGAATCATTCAGTATCATAGGTGAGACACTCACTGATAATAGACAGTTTTGCATATTTGATTCAGCATTAGGCATCTGAGCTCATTTCTTGAGACGGTTCCATGTTTTGCAGGCTGGTGCTGGGCGGCCTCAAAACTATGGCTTGTAGTTCCTAGATACATTTTGGTAAGATGCATCAGTGTTGCTTCACTTTAATATTTTGTCTAAAAGCTTATCAGTGATGATGGTGATAACATCGCACACAAACAAACTCATGGCAAGAAACAATCATTATTCAGCAAGAAACAGACCATAATACAGTAGATGCTTTGCAGTGTAGCTCACTGGGCTAAGGTGCCTAGAAAATGTGACATCCCATGTTTGACTCTGCTCCCCCTCCTTTTCCCTTTGAACTCTTTAGTTAATCACACTGGAATTAATTTGTGACTGCCAGGGTTAGTCATAGCTCAGAATGCTATTGCATTGTGTTCCTGTCTTCTAAGCATTTATTGCTGCACAAGTTTCATTTAGATCACAGATTTTGTTGCCGCTCTGCTCTCCATTCATTCTCCCATTGTGAGACTCTTAGACTCTCTCTAGTGGTGCTACACACTCCTGATGAATGTGCAAGCACGTCGTTGTGCCTCTGTTCTGTTTTATTTTTTATGTCTCGTATTTCTTTTTTTTAAATCATGTAACGCTGGTCCCAGTCAGGGTGTTACCAGCTGTTTTATTTGTCAACTTATTTTCTGTTTAATCTAAAGCAGTGGATTGATGCATCCCTCTGACATATTCAGAAAGTCTGTGTATTGGTTTTGGTGCAGTGATTGGCAGACCTCTAAAGCTCATGTTATTCTATAAGGATGTGTGTGTGCAGATCCTTCAGGGAGGTTGCCTGGTGTCAAACTCATTGCAGAGAGGGAGATGAGTGTGCCAGTCGTCAGGGCCTGAGGCCCTCCACCTTCCTCATCCAGCGTGGCTCTAGATACATGCACTGTAATACCAACTGGCAGAAAGGTCAGAGTGTCCTGATCCTCAGTTTAGGGTTTTAAAAAAACTCATTTTCACAGTTTATGTAATCTCCAGATGCATCTTCCTTCCTGACGAGCTGGGCTTCAAAGTGAGGTTGGGAAGATACAAGTGGGTTAGCTGTGCTAATGCTTTTGCTGCATAACAGTGCCTTTAGTGTGTCATCATCATCCTAAATCCCTCTCTCTCTGACTCTGTCTCTCACTGCCGTACTTGATGATTATAATGAGAGGACTGAAGACTGTCTGTGCACCTTGTATAACTATTTCTGGGGATTCCACTTTTTGACAGGGACTTCCCACAGTTTGAAGCTGTAATTATTTGAGCAGAACAGGGATTTTGTGAAGCAGTGGAAGTCTGGAGGAGTGGAATCAGAGCAGGGGGTTATTTGCTTGTCTGTCACTTAGTGAAACCCGTTCGCCTCATCCCCGAGCCTCATATCTCTCCTCTGAAAGTGATGGTTGGAGATCTCTCGCCTGAGGGAGATCACCACAGCATCACCAAAGAAAGCAGCTCAGAGACTGTCATACGCTGACACCTCCTGTGATCTTTCAGATGTGGCATGGAGACAGCTTTGATTGGAGATGCTGCCTACCAGGTAGTGGAGTCAAACGCTCAGTGCATGCATATTTATAGGGTGCACCCTCTCTTGCATTGTATTAGGATCTGCAGTGCATGGTGCTGAAAGAATAATGAGGTTCATTATAGAAATCCACCCACTTCTCATGACATGTCTTGACCATTTCAGCGTGCACTTTTTTTTTTTTTTTTATCTTTAACAAGTAATTAACCTGGCTGAAGTGCTGCAGTTGAAATTGCCCAAAATGGCAAACGTGCAGCATCTTGCTTGATGCCTTGTTGCCTTGGAAACCTTGGATTGGAGGCACCAAGCACTGGGCAAAGATAATGTTAGAAGGAGCATCAGCTCAGTGAGGGGAAAAAAAAGTTAATTGGTTCTGAGATTCAACCATAACTGACCAAGAGCAGCTTTTGTAAACACAAGGAAGGAATGGAAACATTGAAAAAGTTTTATAATCTCAACTCCCCGGAAATAAGGATTGGTTCATGCCATGGACAGGAATATGCTGCCTTAGCCCGCGAAGGCTATTTGGGGTGGGAGCTTAAGCCTGACACAATGTGCCTATACAATGGATGGATCTGAAGTCTTGGGGATCTGCGGAGGGAAGCACAGTCGTAACAGAAATCCCCACTACAAAGGGAAGGGGTGAAAAGGCAGTTATTTAACCAGATGCCCCACTCAGCAGAGAGAGGATTAAAATGCACTGCTGCTTATCTGGCATAAAGACCTTGACTTTCAAACTGCAGGTTCCCTCAAAAACATGGTGTGAAGGTCAGCCTTTTATTAGATGTCTTTTGTGTGCTAATGAGAATGCAGCAGGATTTAGGTGTCATCCCGCCTTTCTTTTGCTCACTTCAAGCCTGTGTCTATAAAAGAGAGAAACACAAGGCCATGAGCGGCGCTTTCTGTTTTCAACAATCTCCAGTGGGTAAAATGGGTCATGAGTGCAAAGAAAACACTCTAAGAGCCCGACTACCTGTCCAAGGTTTGTGAATGACACAGTGTACAGTAGTCTCTAAGTGGTATATCAATACTAAATTTAGCGGTTACAGAAATAAGAGCTTCGTTTCAGCTCTTGTGTTAAAACCTGTCAAAATCAAGGACGCCTTTTTCAAGTCAAATAAAAAATCCCTTTTTCTACTCCCGCTCACAGCTCGCCCGCTAATCTGTTGTGCATTTTTTTTCAAACTGTGCTCCGTTTTTTGAGACAGTAGAAAGACTTGAACTTCACCCACTGAATTAAAATCTGAATTGCCTTTACTCAGGTAATTCACTGCTCAGTATTTCCATACAGCACATTTGCTTTACCCAGTAGCAGAAACAGGCCTTTTTGTCTAACTGACTTGCAGTGTGTTGCAGGCTTTGGCGGTGTCTTGTTGTTTCACAGTACACCACACATCTGACCGGTGCTGTGACAGAGGCTTTACATGCTCATGCTGCATTCATGAAGAATGACACACTCCTCTCATGCTTCCTATTTACACACCTGCTTATTTATTATTTATTTAGTAGTGACTCATGCCAAACCTCCATACACAGTCTGGCAAAAATAAGATTTGAGATATGTACTTCTCAGCCAAATTCAAAATGCAGTTATTACCCACTCAGCCCCATGTTAGTAAGAAATCCACTGTTGCTGGTGGGGCCAAAAACACACACTTCCATCTCAGCCCTCTCCCAAACTCTCTATCTTCAGCTCCAAAAAAAAAAAAAAAAAAAAGAAAAGGAAAGAAAAAAAAAACATATGTCCATCAAATCCTCCAAACAGCTTGTGCAGCACAATCCAAGAGTTGTGTCGCCAAGCGATTACACAGTGGTTTCAAAAGTACAATATTTTCCTTATTATCACCGGCATTTTTCTCACTGACAAAATGTCCCTGTTAACTTCAATGGAATTCAGGTCAGGCAGTCAAATGGCACTCCCTCACCTCACTCTGAGGGATGCTCGCTCGCCCGGCGTCAGAGTCTCACTAATCTTTGCCTCTGCAGTGGCTGATCTGTGCATGACAGAAAAACATATTTTGACAGTGAATAGTTCATTTACAACAAGATTATGCTCGCAAAGCAGTTTTTGCATAACAAGTGTGGCATTTATGAAATGTGCTCAATGTTAGCAAAACATTTTTGCTAACAGGCTATTATGACACTGAAAGACAGCTAACCTACTGGAGCTTGGCAAGAATAATAATTGAATGGATCTGTTTTTGATAAAATGCAGCGGGTTTAGGATGTGGTTACCCTGATTATTCCAGCACTGCAGCAACTTCAACTCCAGCTGATGCTGCACACCTTGCTAGTTAGGCACTATAGCACTGGACAGCATCTGTACTTGTGTGTATTTGTTTGCATATAATGATATGACTTAATATAATGCAATATAATACTTACTTGCCTCAAACAAGCAGAGTGAGGCAGTCCTGTGGGCTGCAAGTCAGCCCTGCACATTTCCACCAAAACACTGATTAAAGCAACACTCAGAGTGGGCCAGTTTCACTGTAATAGTCTCATTTTTCTACAAGCATTGCACTATGCTCTAAAATTTAGTTTGAGAGTGATATATTTAGCTCTGCAGACTGGGGCTTTACCAAAGCTATGAAGGGCTTGTAACCACCGATAATACAGTAACTATTACATAGTAAGTAATAATTTGTCCAAAAAAACGTGCCTCTACATGGATTGAAAATGCTATAAAACCTGATGCGTGGAGTCTACAGGTACCAGTGAGTTCAGTTTAATGCCTTCAAAGACCTTTTAAAGTCAAATTCCAATGAAAATTTAAGACAAATCTTTTTCAAATAAGCACTGGGGGCTTAAATATAAAAGGTAAGTATTTGGTCTAATGCAGAGATAAATTCAAATTTAAGACTACATCATGACCTTTAAGACCTAATATTTCTAAAAATCAATTTAAGACATTTTGTCCAACCTGAAGACACCCTGTGATGATGTGACAAATTCCCGGATAATGTAATAACATCACATTTTAGCATTAACTCATTAATACTTGAGGGATTCAACATACTTTAAACTGATGATGTAATTATAATTTTGGCTACTAGGTGTCATAAAACATGATATCTTGATGAAATTGTGTTTTTTAGGGCAGTGTACCACTACTCTCTGAATACACTGATTCCCACTGAAAGCATCAGAAGCTCAAAAGGAGGTAAACTACGCAGATGACGCAGGATTATACCTAAAATTATCCCCAGGAATCGCAGCCACACCGGCGCCATCATGACAACCATCCAAATGCTAACATTAGAGGACTCGCTTTCCAAAGCACCCGAAATGGGTTTTTCATGTTCAGCAGCACTATTTGTGGCCTGGATTTCAAACACAGAGTGGCAAAGTTGGGAGGTTTGAAAAGGGAGCCGGCTGTGAAGTGCAACTCCTGGGGAAAAATTAAAAAATGCCATGACATTTCATTACATATGTGCCATTTAGACATAGTTTGGAAGATGGGAATTCAACCTGTTTGGGATAGAATAAAAGAGATTACAATATGAGTGTATGTCTGTGTGTTTTCCCTTTATCGTGTCTGATTGTTTGACCCAAACGCATTTTATCGAGAACAAAAAAGGGTTTGTGAACTATTTTTTTTGTGTGTGCATGTGTTCGTGTGTGTGTGTGTTTTTAAATGTAAAACCCACTTTGATCCAGTTCTCGAGAATCCTAGAAAACCCACAAAACATGTCGGCATGGTTTTTTTGTTTTTTTTTTGTGCTTGACAGTGATGGACAATTAAAGATCTGTATCAGAGTGTAAGAGTGTTTGAATTTGTCAAGAAGACAGTGCTTGCCCTGTTCTTCTGGACGACCATCTTTTCTGTTTGGCAAAAAGCGTTTGTGTCAGTTTGAGTCTGAACGAAGCCCATGCACTTCCCGCAGCTCCTCAGCCCACTTCAAAGCCATCAGGTCCTCGGAGTGAGATTATTATTCTGCTCACACGCACAATTGGCTGTAAGCAATGGACGTTGAATTAGGGGAGAGGTTTATACTGAAGGTATGGCCAAGGAGCGCATTAATCTTTTGTTTTCTGCCAATAGCGTGGCATGACAGACGATGAGGGAAAGATTAAGCAATAGTAAACACAGCATACTGTATCTAACAGTCAGACAAGGCCACAGCACAGTGCTGGCAAAATGAAGTGAGGGCATACTGCAAAATAACAATATTGATGGACAGCTCAGAAAATTGTTTTGGATATGTGTGATACAATGGTTTGCACAGAAGTTTTTGCAGCTGATACGATTCCACTTGGTTAGTACAACTCTGTAATCATTTAATTAACACCTTCCTCTTACATCCCATAATGGAATTCATTTTAAGAAGCCTAATATGCAAATATGCACAGAGTAGTGTGGTTAAATATGTTTGGCTTCTCAATATTTATGCATATTTAAAACGCGCGGTGGGCACAAATCTTTGTCTTGTCACCTCAAGGATTTTGATGTGTGTCCACTCCAAGGCTGCAAATGTTTCACTGTACAATATAAAATGGATTAATCAGTCAGTAAGAAAATCCAACAATCAATAAACACTTTATTTTAATTCAGTTTGGTCAGACAATGCAGATAATAGCGTAATGGTTTGCATGAAAATCAATATAGCCTCTCTGCACAGGACAATGTTTTTTTTTTTTTTTTCTCCCCCTAGCTCAACTGAAGTATGCATAAGCCTTTAAACATAAGCACAGTCAGGTAGTATTTTTTCCTCGGCCGGGCGCCGTGTTGGCTAGAAATCCACTCAGTGTTGTTCTTGTTTGCTCCTAAATAGCAGATCAGCCCCAGAAGCTTAAACAAGGCAGCAGCTGATGCAGAGTATTGGAACAAGGTGACCACCGGGACCCCTCTTTCAGTCGTTATCGTGTTCTTTTTAGTCCGATCCGCTTTTCCAGAAAAGTGGGATTTCGCAGGGGAGGCTCGGCGTCGCTCTCTGTAGTTATAAGAGGAAAAGCAGGTGGCAGCGGGGAGCGGCAGTGTTACGTCATGACGAGGTTAATTGAGCCAAGGTGACGATTGTGAAGAAAACAACAAAAAAAAAAGCTTTACTGAAAAGCCGTCATTCAACTTCGTGCAAAAGTCAGTTCTTTATAGTTGATATTGTAAGATAACAGACAAAAGAAACTATAGTCCATGAGCTGGATAAGTCCTAAATGCATCCCTCTAAATACAAGAGTAACGTCTTTTTTTTTGTGCTTCATATTTCATGACCTTTCTTAATATAATGGGGACAAGTGGGTAAACATCAAATTAACATGATGATATTTTTTTTTCAGTGTCCCGTACTCATTTGGCATTTGGCCCCAGGCTTTTTTTAGCTGTCTAAAGCATACAAGAAATATCACCACTTTGCACAAATTTGTTTTAGTCGTTTTGGATGACACTGAGGAACTATAACATGCCATTTATAATCTTGAAAAACTTAATATAGACATACCTGGAGTAGAGCGAGAACCACTGATAGTTGCTGTGACCTTGGGGAGGAGAGAAAATAATTCCCACGAGAACTTTGGCGTACAAGAGGGAGCGAGCGGGGGGGAGGTTATGTTTTATTTAAAGGGCTATTTAGGTAGTCAACAAGACACATAAAGCAATTTTCTGGAGATTTAAATCGCCGAGGTTAAAATGACCCCGAGGGTAACAAATGTTAGTAAATTTGAATGGAACATGAGGGTTAATGATGATGATGGCGGTGGTCACCTTGTCTTGATTAAACTTGACTGCTCGTCCGCGGAAGCGCCGGCGCCCAGGCCTCGCTCCGCACAGCTCGAAATGTCTCAAAGTCCCGCATTTTTGAGATTTATTAGAGGTGTGTGCTTTGACTGCTGTCAATGTCACCACCTCGGGGCAAGTCACTTCTTCATAAACATTGTTGACATTACTTTAAGAGTTTGCTGTGTGTGTTGATGCTTTCTTGCACGGCTCGGTGTTAAACGCCCCGAGGTGACTGTAGTGCTTGGAGTTTGCCTCGTCTCCTTGGGAAAAGGTCTCCGTACATATTGTCGGGGTAATTGTCTGAGCGTGGCGGGGCGTGCCGACAACATCTTAGAGGGGTCGCTTTCGTTCTTCCTTTATCACGAAGGCGGCGCTGGTCTTGTTTTACTACATCATTTTTCCATGTGCCATTTTTCTGATAGATCTTCCTTCGTATAGTCCCCTTTACTAGAAATGTGCTCCCTAAAACGACAGCGCCAAAATCCTGCAATATGTCTTATGAGAGCACAGAGCATATTGGGGAATATTGGAGGTCTTTTGAGGTTGGGAAGAAAATTGGCCATTTGTCTGTCAGAGTCGGGCCATTCTCCCATTACCTGTACAGACCCATTACAAGCTACAACCCTAATAACTCCTCATGATCTATGACTGTAATGTGGCAACCAGTGAGACACGAAAATGCTGTGCGGGTTTTAGGTTTACGCCGACATATATATACCCTCGATGTGGTTTGTGAGCCTCCGTTTGTTTTCTGTCTATAAGTGCAGTTTGTAAAAGGTTTGCCTGCTTGATCCCCAAATGACTTAAACTCTTAATGTCAGTGCTTTCCACTGCACTGTACCTCCCGAGAATAAAAAGTCAATGACATATTCAAAACCCCAGAACTCATTCATTCTGCTCAAGAGTTTCCGTCCCCTTTCAAGTCCTTGCCACAGAAGGGGAGCTCATGCAGAAAGGATTTGCCCTACCCAAGCATTGTACCTGCTGTAAATGATAGATTCAGAGAGAACCAGCAAAATGGCAAAAAAATAATAATCTCTTTGACATAAGACATGACAAGTGAATAGACATAAAAAAGAAACCAAGCACACAGAAAATTGGATTTTCAAGAGTGCCTTGTCTCACAAAAAATGACCAGTCAGAGGGTGTTAGTGTGGCAGACTAGCTTTCATTAGCCTAGTCATTTGGCACCACTGAACCATGAAGATGGTTAAGTGATATTATGTTAACCTCCTGTTTTACATCTAGACTGAAGATTAAATGTAATTACGTGGCTTTTGTACTTCCCACATAGTGTCTGGGTAATTGATGACTGACTGAAGTCATTTACTGAGCGTCTGCGGCATTGTTCTGATCTCAGGCCTTGGCGTCTGCCATCTCTGCCGTGATTGATCGAGACCACAGACATCAGCTAGTTTGCTCAGGCTTTTGGCTTTCACTAGCTGAGGCCACATCAAAAGGGAAGTGCTGCGCCCCGTTTAGCAGCTTGCAGGGGTGTGTTTAGCCCATGGTTGGCTGCACCAATATGACAAATGTGGAATTTTTCTCTACTGGTCAAAATGATCACATTTATATATAGAGAAAAGGGGAGCAAAACAATGAAGCTCTGTGCCTTTTTTGAAGTGTAACTGATGGACCTAATGCTGGTTCAGAGTCTCGGAGCCTATTCACAAGAAAGATTAGAGGGTTTACAGTAGCATCACAAGTCTCCCAGCAACCCCAGCTGGTGGCATCATGGAGGCCCATTGGAGAATTGGCTGTGTGCAAAAAATGGCTCAATTCATAACAGAGCTCAAGTAAAAAGACACCTGAACAAACTGCTGAATTCAGTGGTGTTATAAGTGAATAGGCTGGTATGGTAGATTTGTCTCCAGTTTTAGGTTAACGCTTTCTTTTGCCCTCCTTTTATTCTCTAAAACGCTCTACGCTCACGTGCTGTTGGATTTATCGTCTGTACGAGTTTCCTACAAGTCCCAGCTCAGCCGCTGCAGTCGGCCACACTCATGTTATGCTTATGCTTGTTGGGAAATTAGATAAAGTCATATATTATATTATTGGTATTAATCAAGCTATCCATTGCACGGTGAGCAAGCAGTCGATTTCAGGGGATATTCAAGTAAATATTAGGGAGAATACGGCAGCACTGTAGTTAACAAGGAATGTCCATGCTTCTTAAAATTCCTCCTTGTGGTTCATGTGGTTCTTTTTATGTTTTTTGTATGAAATATATCTCATATAGTATTTATTTTATGTTGGAAAGAGTAATTATGTCACAAGTCTTGCAATTTGGGCTGCATCTTACATCCGTATTTCTAGGATTTTGCGCTGAAGCGGTTCTTTTTGCTGTGAAACTCTCAACTCTGTGAACATGAACAAACAGCTGATTTTCGTTGGCTAGCCAGTGGGCTGATTTAACGAAATAATCAATGTGAACGTGCAATTTCAGGCTGCTTCTCTTGCTTTCTGCTACTGGAGACATTAGTGTGCAAATCAGATGTGTTTACAGCAAGGCTGCGATGGCTATCTGACTGTTTGCCGAGCTCGCTCTATCCAAACACAAAGTCCATCAGAGGTGTCAGTGATTGAACTATTTCTTCACCAAAACAAAAAAAAACAAAACTCAGAGAAATCATCAGTGTCTGCTGAATTCTGTTGTGAAGCAATCAGCTGTTCATAGCCACTGTTGCCCGGGAGACCAGGGGCCTCCAATATGGCTACCTTAGGGTTATCAACACGTTATCAGCTGAAAGTCCTCTGCAGCCCGTACCTCTCTGAGCTCCTGTATTGCTGGAGATTTTCTCTTTTTTTTCGGAGCTGTATGCAGTTACTACGGTAACATTTCTTTTAAAACACTGGCTTTATCTCACACAAACACTGGGCGAGTGCTCGGCGGCCAAATCAATAAGCCATATTCGAGGGCGCCTCGCCGGCTCACCTGGTAGAACACGTAGCACTTATCGAGGCTGGGTCCTTACGGCCGCAGCAGCCTGCGCTCGAATCCGAGCCCGAGCCCTTTGCTGCGCGTCGTCGCCTCTCTCTCCGCTGCCTTTCCTGTCACTATCAAATGAAGCAGAAATGCCAAAATTAAACAAAAAAAAGCCATATTCCACTTGCTATTAAAGTATGGCGATTGCAAGGACATTTTCAGACGGTGAATGCTTTTTCCCCACACCAAAGCTTAATATTTATCTCGTCCTTAGCTGCACAGGCCAACGTGACTTCAGACGGCACGTTGTTTGTCCGAATAAAGTGTACATTCAGTGGCTGTTGGCTAATCTTCCCTCCTCCTCCTCTCCTCCCCTGCTGGATGATGACGATGATGATGAGGCGAGAGTAGCTTTGGGGCTAGTGAGGCAGATGGGCCCTCATCCGCCTCCATCCGCCGATGATCTGACCTCCGTGTCCCCTGAAAGCATGATACCTGTGAATATCCTGATTATGGCCAGGCCAGACTGCAGAGGCCCACGACCCCTCGCTGTGCAGGTGAGTGGTGAGGCAGTAGAGTGGACATGATTGACTCTCACCGCAAACCCGGCCGGAGAGCCGCGTTCCAACCGGGGAAAAGTGAGAGACATAGGGAACGGCAGATGAGGAGAAAAAAGAGAGAGCCCTCCCCTGCATTTTCTGCTCTTTGGCTAATTAAGTGTTATTATCCAGCACAACAGGAGGTACCTGAGAGATAATTGTCCACAGCGACAGCTAAATGTCCCAATCTGGAGGTGAAGCCAAAAGCACTGTAAAAGGTCACATGCCATAATGTGTTCGGCTGATCTTATTAGTGCTGCAGTCTGTCAAAAGAGCCATCGCTTATTCATAGGCAAAATATCTCTTTGATAAAAATGCTGCTTTCTCTTGACTTAATGAAATTTGCTCTTATTTAGGAGGGAAATGGGATTTTTTTTTTTTTTTTAATCCTCCCTGAGCTGTTAGTCCAAGAGTCAGTCCCTCCAATTTTGGCTTTGATGTCCACTTAAAATGATGATCTATCTTTTGTAGAGCAAATTCCAAATTAAAAAAAAAAAATACAATGTAGAAACCTCATAGAAGCAGCCCACTATAGTATAAGACCATGTATCCTCACTAATACAGGCATATTTCCCTTACAATTCAATTTTCTAACATGATTACTTAATCTACTACACGTTTCTAGGTAATATATTATGCATTATTTGACATATGACCTTAACCGTACACCACGTGTTGGATTCCTTTATCAAAAACGCCTTGAAAATCCGTGCCATTTCTAATTTCATTCTTCACTGAGCTAGACGGAGACATCCTCATATCAAAAAGTGAATTCCAAACTGGATATTTCAAAGACACAACCAAAGTGTGGGAGCTTTGAGATAAAACTCTTTGATGCCGAAGCCGGATAAACTCTTAATATTTGTCAATTGTCTGTCGTGTTTGTGCAGAAATTCAAATGGGATTATTCACGTTGGGGGAGCTTTGAAGACATGTCCACGCGGCACGGCAATATTTGTGTCTTTAAGCCACACTCTGATCACATTCAGCTATTGATTATCGCAGATGTGGACTCGAGTTAATCGAAATTGCCAAGCTGTGGATTTATTTGTCAACATGAATTTAACAAATGATACTGAGTCTGAAATGCTGCTTGCGATTCATGGCAATTCTGCTTGTGCTGATGAATATTTTGCAGGCTCCGATCATGACTTTTTAGATACTCCACACAACAATTCCTTGTTGTTCTCTGTTGCTCTTTTTCACAAGGCAGCCTACGTAGAGTTCAATTCCACCTACCACTGGCGCAGCGCTTTCCTGTCTCGCATTTTCAAACACAAGGAAAATAGATCTTCAAAAATGAAAAAAAAACAACAATTTCCTCATGAGACTATTTTTTTTTGGCATACAACAGCATATACTCTGCATGGTGGATGGCATTATGCAGAAACACAATAGAGCACAGCATAGAGCAAGTGCATTCATTTTTGTTTCAGTTCCCCCTCTCATAACCAAACCTGAACCCCTGGTGCTGTTAGTGAGATGGTTTTGGACCACAGAGCGACATGAGGACACGTCTCGTGCCTCCAAGTGAGCGCAGCCAAGCTACAGTCCTGGCCCCTTGACATAATTTAATTACCATAAATACCACCAAAATAAATATTACCAAAAATGGAAATGAAATAGGTTTTTTAGATATCCCACTAAAAGACTAAGAGCAGATTTCCATGAAAATTGGTGGAGAGATTGGCCCTTTTGCCTGGAAAAAGACATGTTATTTCCTCCATTAAACAATTAACTTTTTTTTTTTGTGTGTGTGAAACTAGCAAATGCAGACTTGATTCCAATTTCTAGTGGTACGTTTAAAGGCTCGAGAAATCAATTTAATGTCGAATCTAAGTAAAAGGGATTCATTTGGGTGCAGGAGCAAGTTGTAGAGCTCCAGATGGATTTTTGTTCTTTTCCTTAGTGCCTTCTTCCGAGTTTCAGCGTGTGCAGACAATACAAAGGGACAGAAGACAGACGGAAAACAGGTTTTGATAGAAGCAAACTGTTTTTAAAACGAAATTTTGCCTCAGGCATATAATTTATGTACATCTTTTACAATTAGTTTGCAAAGTTGTGAGGGAAAAGTCGTCAAGCGAAGACATTCATTCTCAGCTTTAAAATGAAGGATTTGGAGACCTTGTAACCATTTGTCTGGTAAACAACTTAGTATCAATAAGCTTTGTTTGATTTATGGGGTAATTATATCTTAACAATGATTCCATGACTTATTTGCCAAAGAATATTTGGATTTAAAAAAAGTCCCAATGCAACATCAATTTACAGTGACAGTGCCTTTCATGTGAGCAAAAATTATGCAAAAAAAACAACAAAAAAAAATGTTTATAGAGGAAGAATCATCATTCACCTCAGTAAATTAAACAGCATAATTGGTCCCTAATGAGGAAATGTAATCCCTGTGAGGAAGTAGAATGGGACTCTTGTTCTCGCTGAGAGCAAGAGTAACATAAATTAATCAACAAGTAGCGCCACACTGTTGTATTTCACTCTCCACTTTGATGAGCTAAAGGGGCCACGGATATACTTTTAATACAGCGGCTCATATTGCTTTCTTTGTCTTTGCTGCGCGGAATGAAATAACAATCGACTCGCATTCTCAAACTGACCGAACGATACGAGGCGTTGGCAGACAGCTGAACGTCACACTGTGAGCGAGCAGATTTCGCTCGGCGCGGCCGGCCTCCAGCGGAGCATTGTTCTGAGCTCTAATAAACTTTAGCCGCCGTCAGAGTTCGCACGCAGCAGATGGTTGATGCTAAAGCTTACCAAACAGTGCAAAATTGATCTGTCTCTATTTGCGATTGCAAGAATCCCATTATCGGGTGACTGTTTTGCAATATTTATGCTTTTCACCCCCTGGTGCCCCCTGCTCTAATTGCGCGCTCCCCCCCTTCATCCCCCTTCCTCTTTGTCAGCCAATCATTCACCGGATACTAATGACCAGGTGCCGGCTCCACTGTCCCTCAGATATCATGCCTGAAGACCGGTGTATTGATCAGGCAAGATTGATCGGGACAGAGATGATACAGCAACATTACATGATTTATTCAGGTTCTAATATCTTGCGTCAGGACTCCTCAGGACTCCCCCTGCCTCTCCCCCACAGGGACTGGGCTCTCCGGGCCCGGTGTACTTTCATCATCCAAAGTATCAGAACCTCTTTACTGACTACAACTTCAGCTCTTCTAGCGGGAAGTGGCTCTGACAGTCTCCACTTAGCAGGGAGCCTGACTGTTTAGATAAATTCCAACACAGTTTCAGAGCCGCGGCTCTTTATATTTAATGTGCTGTTGTTTGCAGGACATTGTTTTTTTGTTTGTTTGTTTTTTTTTTTCCTTTCTTACTCTCTCTTACTTACACCAAGCAGCCATATGATTTGCATTTCCATCGGCTGCAGAAGTTAAGCCACGAGAATGAGCTGTTTTTCATTTCCACAAAATCAAGCCTTAACCAAAACAAGAGGATCTTGCGTCTCAAAATAACGTATTAGTATGCATCAGCTGGAAAGACTAATTTGCGATGCATTACACCTACTGAGTGCATACACATACTTTAAGTACTTATGCCATTTGTTTACACAATCTCATGACCCAAATAGAGGAGGAACCCCGGTAAAACTGTGCTCCCAGTGGCAAGCAGAGTTTGCTCAGGCTTCAGCGGGGCGGTGGCGCAGGCTGCTATGCGCAGCTCGGGGGGGAACAAGCCCTGTTGTTGTGAGGGGCTGGAGGGCAGGTGAGCTTCTGTCAGAGCAGAGGATGGGTCGGGCCCGTGATGCATGTGGCGCATTGTTGGTGCTGCTGATGGGGAGGGGAGGAGGGTCAGCGGTACCTCCCAGGCTTCCCATCCCCTCCCCACATCCCATCTGTCCTGCACTGACAGGCTGTGAGCTGAATAACAAGTCAGCATCTGTCCTGTAATGAGGCCTCCCGCTCAGCATCAAGACATCAAATGCTAACAGGTAGATAATCAAGGCAGAGGGGGTAGGTGTCCACGTGAAATATAGCCCCTTCAATCCACTTCACCACAGTGTTTCCCTCTGCAAGGCACACTAACCAATAATCATTACATCGCTCCGAGTGCACACGATCAATTATACAACACAACTACTTGACCGGGGGAAAAAAGAGCTGCACGGCTAGGCTAATATTTCTCTGAATGTGCATCTGTGAATGAGATGAACAGCCAGGAATGGTGTGTATTCAATTTCTTTGTCCAGCTCCCTGCTGTACACTTTCATTCGCATCTCAAAGCTGGTCTGAAACTCTCTATTTACGATTCAAATAGCTGAAGCACCAGCAGCGCTCTCCCTTGGCAGTGCAGCCGAGTCCTTCTGCAGCCTGCTCAGAAAACCTGACACCATGATCCTTGAAAAAGAGGAAGAGAGGGAGTGTGCTTTTTTTATTAAGAGACCGTTAGAAAGTACCCGCATGTATTATTTACAGTAAACTATATATGTCGTAGACGTTCCACATGAATGGTTTTTTGGCTAGGAAAGATTCAACTGGTGACATTTAGCTTTTGTTCCACTTGCTTATGGGAAAAGAGGGATTTCTTTCATTTTTCATGCGGGGTTAGGTTAAGAGAACTAAAAATTGCACTTTAGGAAGTGGAAGCAATGGCTCCTCTCAGTTACCTGCTTTGCAGTTGTGACCTTCAGTTACAAAAGTGGAACCCCGCTATTTTACAAGTCAATTATTGGACGCCCTTTGTCAGCCAACGTTTTTTTTTTTTTTTTTTTTTTTTTTTTAATTCAGCGTTTGATCAATAATATTACATGTTCTCTCTCGTTTCTTTGTTCTCATGAGAGCAGCTGCCATTCATTCAGGCTATTTCACTGACTTTGAAATGCAGACAGCAGTACCAAGACGAGTTGATGTTGAGTACAGCTCTTTGCCTGTTTTTGACACATCTTCCGAGCCTCTGGAGAGGTCATGGAACACGCACTTTCTTTCACCCTGAGCAAACGGCATAGCGCTCACATTCACCGTTTTTCTTTTTCTTTTTTTTTTCTTTTTTTGCATCTAAACATCGAAGGTGTGCATGAGTAAGATGTTGCGTTATTAAATAAAGCAGTGTTGTGTGTGCCTAGACTTGAGGGAAAAATGATCCTTAGGGGTATAAAAAAAATCAGTGAACCTTGCTCTTTGCACTCGTGTGCAAAGCATGGCAATTCCTCAGTCCACTGCACAAGCTCCCCATATTTTCCTCTTCCCCTTTGGGCAATATGTTCATACGTATACAGCAAAATGAGTACCCATATGGTTCTTCAGAAGATAGTACAACCTTAATAATGAGAGCTCTCATTAGGCAGTGGACCTTGTGACTTTCATGTACAGTTATAACATGGTAGCAGAATTTGTGCTAGCAATGGCTGAACTAAGCTACTGAAGCACACCATGTCCAATCTCAGCATTAATGCAAGCTGATTTGTTACCTCCCAAGCTACACCAGTCATTTCAGCATTTTCATAGAGATGAAAGCTCGAGTAAAACTCAAGTGTTCTGAATTTGGAATGAAACGTTGAGTGAACGCCTCCAAATTTACTCCTGCAGTTTCACAGAAGAAAAAAAAAAATTGGCCCTGGCAAAAAAAAAAATTGCTAAAGCCATTTGTGTGTGTGGGTTTTTACATGTTATTTTGAAATCCATGTTTTGTTTTTTCTGTTGTTGGTTTGTTTGTTTTTAATTGTGGTAGGCATTTGTAGCAATGTATTCTCATATTTGTAGTAGTGTCCTGATTCCATAAGGATATTTGGATAATTTCCAATGGCACATTTGGAAATATCTTCTTTTTTTTAATTTAAGTAGACTGTATGTGCTACTGTGGTAAAATATTCTTATCTTTAAGTAATATCACTCCTCAAATGTAGGTTAAATAGCAATTACTATAACCCAACTTGCTTTTGGCTTTTCTTCAAGTAATGTTTCACCTGGGTAATTCCCTTGATCCAAACACAATCTCCAAAGTTTCCCTTTTAGTCTAATGTGCTGAGAAACAGGGCACTATTTTCATACAACTTAGCTCCTTGCCTCTCTCTAAATACCAACCTAATTGGTAGCCTGCTCATGTATCTACTCCAGGCCCTGTGCTCACAGTAAACACTGACAAATGCTAAGCTCCTCACATTTCCACCTTCAACCCTCCTCTATTGTGCTGCGGCTCATTCTTGTAAAATTGTGGTAAATTCACAGAGAATAGAAATAGAACATGACACTCACTCATCAGTCGCACCTTCTGAAACATCATGTACATGTGCAAAAAAGCCCACAGGCCACGTAAAAGCTATGCTGATATTCCCTTTTCACCTATGTGCACTTTCACTCATATTGGTGTCGGACTGTAATTATTTTGCACTGCTAATGTAAGTGGAAACGTTGAAATATTGCCTGATATTGTGTGATAAAATATGACCTCTTTTGCTATTATGGTTTTTGCCACTGATGCATTTGTTGGAACCCCTTTTCTTTGCAGTATTCATATTGTAGTGTATTATTCATATTATAGTGTGTGGGATGAACTGTGGGGAAGTAGTGTAAATATACAGGAAAATAATTGGTTGTTTTGTCTCATACATGTTATCTCAGTATAATTTGGTCAATGTTGTTCTCTTTGTCTTTGAGTATGCAGCAAGTCCTGAATTCAAAGTTTAAGTGTTAAGAAAACACATTGAGGTCCAGATTCACTTCGGTTTTGCAATGGACGGCTTGCACCACATCACCAAATGACTACATTTGAATGCCATGCTATTCACAAACCATGTACAATGAGTGGAAAGCTGCCTAATAGCACTGGCCAAAAAAAATAAAGCCTCTTTGCATTTCTCTTGGACATGCACATGTAAATTTTATGTAAATCTAATTTCCCCCACATAATATTAAAATGAAGGAGAGGCCATGCAAATCAAGATTGTAACCAGTTTGTTCACTGTTCACAACCCCAACTGACCCAAATTATTGTAGTGCATAATGGATCCTTTAAAAAGTGGTGGAAAGACGGTGGGGGGTGCCAGGTCCACTGCTGCAAGCCATTCAGTTCCTGTAAAACCTCAGTGAGAGCTGTGTCCACTAGTAATGTGTACTTATATCTGCAGGCACTGTGGATAATCCACAGATCTGTCAGTTTGGGTCATAAAAATTTACATACTGGTTAACAGCAGATGGATTTTTTTTTTTTTTGAGCATATTAAATATTTGAAGTGATCCCCACAGTTGAAACAAAAACTGTGTGTCCCCATTAAGAAAGGAACTGTGTGCATTAACACACAAGGCACAGCGGTGTAACATCATTGATTATTTAAATCTCCAAACACACCAACAGGATCGTCAGTATCTAATGCTAATTAATGTCCTGTGTTCTTCTAAACATCAAAAAGGTCACACACAGTCCAGGATCATACAGATAAATTGTTTGGAGTAAAGCAGCCATCCTCTTGATAAATCCTGAGAACCATTAGCAGTCTAAAAAACAATTATTTCAGAGGCTAAAAGTTTGATTCTTTACTACAGTTTTTAGTTTTGCTGCTTAAATGTCCCATGATATTTGCTGCAATGATGTTATTGAAAGCAGCCTCTCAAATCTTTTAAAGTAAATCATTAAAGAAAACACTCCTACATCAATACAACACACAATAAAGAATGACATGTCCATGTGGTTGCGGGTCTCCAAATTGGAGAAAATAATTCAGATGGCAGGTGGGGGATTTATGCATGCACATGGATTCGGATGGCGTCAGAGTGGGTCCACAAATCACCAGGGTCCCCTTTCTTTGTAAGTCAAGCTCATTCCCCACGGCTGTTGGACTCCATCAGGGCTGTACCTTGCCTCCAGTTCTGTTCGTGATTTTCATTGACAGGATTTTAAGGCGCAGTCGGGGGGTGGAGGGTGGGTGTCCAGTATGGTGACCTCAGGATTGTGGCTTTGCTCTTTTGCAGATGATGTGGTTCTGTTGGCCTCATCAAGCTGTGACCTCCAGCATGAATTAGGGTGGTTAACAGCCAAGTGTGAAGTGCTCATGAGGATCAGTACCTCTGGGTCTGAGGCCATGCTTCTATGACGGAAAAAGGTGGTTTGCCTGCTCCGATTTCAGAGTGAGTTACTGTCTAATGTAGAGTTCCAGTATCTCTGGGTCTTGTTCAGAAGTGAGCATAAAATGGAGCAGGAGATTGACAGGCAGGTCGGGACAGCCGTGGCAGTCATACAGACACTGTATCAGACCATTGTGGTGGAGAGGGAATGGAGCCAGTGGGCAAACCTCTCAATTTGCCAGTCAATCTTTTTTCCAACCCTCACCTATGGTCACGAGCTCTGGGTAGTGACTAAAAGAATGATATCGCAGATACAAGCAGTGAAAATGAGTTTCCTCAGTACGGTGGCTAGCCTAGGGTGAGGGCGAGGAACTCAGACATCTGGGAAGAGCTCAGAGGAGAGCCAAGGAGCTCAGACATCCGGGAGGAGCTCGGAGGAGAGCCACTGCTCCTGCATATTGAAAGGAGCCAACTGAGGCGGTTTGGACATCTAGTTAGCATGACATGCTAGGGGGGATTATATATCCTGGCTGGTCTAGAAATGCTTTGGTGTCCCCCAGGAAGAGCTGGTGGATGTGGCTGGGCTGACCTGCTCTGCCTGCTAGCACCGAAACCTGATCCTGCATAAGCAGCAGGAAATAGCTGGATGGATGGGTGGATGAATGGATGGATGGATGGAAAGACTGTGTAAACATTTGGGCACATTTGGAGTAGGTGCTGCAAGAGTGATCTTGTGTTTTACTTCACATTACCCATCAAACAGACTGGAACGGTCTGACACTATGTCATTCCAAGAGCAGAACAGGTCAGAGAATGCTCCAAATAATAAAAGGGGCTCTGGGGTGTAGGGCTGCCAGCCTTCAGGGATTAGTATTATAGTTGTAGCACAAAACTTTGTTCTTGCAAATGGCAATGTAAGGGCTATTTGCTTGCAGAGTGCTCTTTTCAGGGCCTTGTTTTCTCCACAGCTTGATTTGAATACATTTCTTGAAGGAGACAAAAAGTCTGTGCTCTTTCTGTAGCTCAAGCAACAGAGGCTCAAAAAATGCACAGATTTTCCTTGCAATGCAGTCTTAGTGAATCTAAACCCCAGTGTACAAAACTTAAGGAAACACCTGCTGTTTTCATGAAACAGACTGAGCAGATAAATCCAGGTGAAAGCTGCAATCCCTTATTGATTTCACCTCTTACATCCATTTTAGTCATGAAGGGAAGGTTCTGATGAAAGTGAACAGACAGGTTCAATACGGATTTTAAACCTCAATGTGGCTCAGATGGTGTGCAAAAGTTGGAGCAGCTGCATATTAGGAGGTTTTGTATACATAAAACAGTATTCTCAACTTGACAAGCATTGTAAACACAGACATTAGTAACTTCATTGACTCCAGTAGCCTTCATAGTGTTTAGACTATAACATATCGATCTGAATTTTCCTCTCACTGGGCTGGTACCTCTGGTGTTTACTCAACAAAAAAAGGAGCAAATATCAGCCTGTTGTCAGCAGCCTCCACAATCCCACAACCTCAAATAAGAAGCACTGAGGAAAACAAGAAATACAATATTTTGTAGCTTTTATGCAAATCTGACATTTTCCCCTGCCTGTTCCATAGAGCCAGAGATACCTGCCTATGTTACTGCTGAGGTAGCAGCAGCCTCAGTTGAATTCAGTCTTTTTTATTTGCTCTAAAAGCAACTCTGAAACAGTAATTACAAACATGGAAGTTTAAAAGTTCAGTTGCTTGTATACCAAATCTATGGAAAGTGACAAATTCTATCAATACATAGGCCTATCTCATGGTTGCACCTTTGGGATTGAATTGGATTGCATAGCTGGCAGTTTTTTTACTCAGTTCTGGAAAAAAGGGAAAAGATTGAGGAAAAGATATTTTCATAAAGTGAATTGAAAATACCCATCCCACCAAATCTCAAGAGCATAACTTCATATCAGTATAAATAGTACATTTCTGACAGGTGACTCCAGAGTGTGAGGAAAAAGATAATATACAAACATTCATTGACTTATTTTTTTGTTCACACCCAACATAAAACGGTGGATACTGCAGATTTTTCCCACTGTACAACTGGTATGGTGACAGAACGTTTCAGGTTTCACATTTGTCCATTGTATTGGTTCTTTAAAATGTCATTGCCAGAGGCTCTTGGGTGTTATTGACCAACAAATGAAATTAAATCTTTGCCTTAGTCAAAATTCCAGCTTATCTTGATGTCTCTCAGGGCTTTATGGGAGAGAGACACCACAGAAATAAACCTCAGTAGCATTAGGCATTGCAAGGTAATTTAAAGTGTAACTTTGATTACACATAACCAATCAATTAGTAAACCACCGAATGATTTCTTTTTTTCCAATTCAAGTTATATTTGTGATATCTCTGACATGCTACTGATGCACTTAGACACTTGATGATCTTGAGGATTGACTTTGTACCAGCAGTACATGTGCCGCTCCTCCTGGCCATATAATCTTTCTTTCTTTCTTTCTTTCTTTTTGGAAACTTATTCTTTATTTGGTTGTTTCTCACAACCCCCTCAAACAAATTTCAACAGAGGCTGTTAGTTTCCCTTACAAGGGGATGCAATTTTTATAAACTTTTATATTTCCAAACATTTCAACATGAAACAAAACAAATTCAAATACTGCTGCTGCTGCTAGTACTACTACTACTACCACCACCACCACCACCAACAACAACAACAATAGTAATAATAATAATAATAATAATAATAATAACAAGAGGAATGGAAGAGTGCACTCAGAGTACAGACTGCAGGCATTATCTCCCCTGAACTGTAGGCTACTCGGCTCTGGGCTACCCTACGTGCTGACCACAACTCAGGAGAGACTCAGCAGCTGATTGTAATGACAAACACTTTTCAAATTACACATTAAATGAATGTAGGATTCAAATAGCTCAGAGTACAGGTCCTGGGGCAGACCCAGGACATGCTGAGGGGGATATGTCTCCCTGCTGCCCTGGGAATGCCTTGGGATCCCCCAGGAGGAGCTGGTGGATGTGGACGGGGAAAGGACCCTCTGGGCAGACCTCCTCAGCCTGCTGTCACGGCAACCCGGTTCCAGCTGAAAATGGATGGATGGATGGATGATTCAAATATAATACAGCACAGTAGCTCATCAGCCATTTGAGGTTCTTTTCTATGGCTTTTCACATCATATCATATCATATCATGTCATATAGCTTTTGACAGACACTGATTTCAAAAAGAGAAAAAAACTCTTATTATATTCGTGCATTAGTGACTGTATGGGCCAGCTCTCTAGCCAAACTTTCTCCCATATCATTTTCTTTTCTGTACCATTTCCTCAAATAAGAAGCACTGAGAAGAAGCACTGCTCTATATCCCACTTTTCTTTAACATGATAGGTATTGAACTTTGTCCTTGAAGCAACAGTTCTATATAAGTTTGTTATTGACTTATCACCATGTTTTCCAACCTGAATTTCAAATAAATATTGTCCCAAAAGGGAGGGTTTTTGTCGATCTGTTCCAGTTTGGGTGTTTGAATATAAGGCTTCTTAACTGTAGATATCTAAAAATTCTGTTCTTGATTAATGAAAATCTGCTCTTAAGTGTTCAAATGATTTGAAGCTGTTTTTACTGAAAACCCAATGTAGAAATGGAGATTCAAGTGTGTCCAATTTTTAAATCCTGCATCAAAGGGGGAAAAAAAGTCTTTCATATGAATAATTGAGCTCAAGATAGAGAGATCAACTTAAACATTTGCTGTACTGCTTTCCAAGCCCCATATGCGGTCCTCAGCCATCCTCATAGGAGATTTCTGATTGATCTAATCCCAGTAAAGGGGACCAACAATAGAGGCACTTTAACTTTTTTCCATATTTAGCTATCTAATGCTTGTATCATCTAATAACCAAACCATCATGACTCATGATTGTGATGCTACCAAGTAATGTTTCAGGGTGGGCAGACCTAGTCCTCCCTTACATTTTGCCAGTTGTAATATGTTTTATTTAATCCTGGGCCTCTTACCCTGCCACATAGACCTTCAAATGAGACGATCCATACAGACAAATATAGATTTAGGAGGGGCAATTGGTAAAGTCTGGAAAAGAAAACGAAGTCCCGGGAGTATATTCATTCTAATAGCCCCCACCCCTGCATTAAATAAAGTAAGAAAAAGTGAAGTCCAGTGACTTACATCTCACATACTCTGTTTCAAACAATGCAATGCTGCTGCTTTCAGAGCTTGGAGCAAAATGCAAACAGTTTTTATGTCAATAAATTAGTTCCTCTTGGAGCCTTTAAGTCTTTCAGTGCATTTTTTTGTGCACTTTAATTATCTGGTTGTTCCCCCTTGCACTGCTGTTAGCCTATTTCTAAACCGCCATGTAAATGAATAGCAGGGTTTCTATAATCAGAATAATTGATTAAGAGACATCCGGTTAACGCAGCTGGATTTCTGCTGGAGAAACCCAATCACTGGACTTCCTTACTTGGATTTACAGGGCTCTCTGCATGTGCAGGAAGGAAACTGACACATTAAATGCAATAAGCCCACACTGTACAAGTGACTAGTCTGTGAAATGTTTGAGGCACAGCACCAGGAGCTGCTCCATCAACAGCAATTTGGAAACTTAACTTCATTGAGGGAACCCTCTTAGACTTGTCCTTCATGCTTAATAACACTAAAATGGCAGCTTAAATTTAGAAAAAGAGAAGCACCCATTTGCAAATACATTTCCATTCTCATGCTGTTTCTCTCCCGACATGAAATAGCTGTGACAAATGCTTTCCCATTTTCAGTGCCTACTGAGCTGTCAATCAGTCTCTAAAAGCAGGACCAGGAGCAGGACCCAGGTTCAGTTTATGCAGAGGAACCACCACAACAGCCAATCAATCTGCACCAGTAATAGCACAGTATTCACCTACACTTTAAATTATTTATGCCACAAGGTTATTGGTGTCTGATGAAATCCAATTATTATCAACTGGTTCAGCTAAATCAAAGATTGCTTTCACCACTGCCAGTTGCCATGATTAAAGTTTTAGGTAAGGTCAAGAGAGCATAAATCTAGCCTAGGTCACTCCCATGATCTGACCTTGAGAGAAACGCTGACAGATTGATAGAGCATGACAATGATAATTCAAAAGAATTTTAGAGCCAAAATGATGTGAGAGCATGGAAATATAATTGCAAATGGGTGATATGCCCATTTGCAATTCCTCTTCTCCATCTCAACTCTCTTTCTGAGAGGGTGAATACAATGCAGGAACATTCAAACGCAAATTGGATTACTGAATTTAACATTTCACTATGATCCAACATATGCACACAAAAGAGGGGACATAAAATACTCCTGCGTGAGTTGCATTAAAGCTTGAATAAAGTTAACTACACTGTGACAAAGATAGTCCTGTCGACATCAAGGACTTCTTTTCAAGGTAGATCTGGCCAAGGAACAGCATAAGGACAGATGTAAAATTTGTAGACAGACAGTATGCAACAATGTACAAATCAAAAAACAGTCATAGACACATAGTGCTATCAGTTATAAAAAAAAAACTGTGTTGATATTCTGTAGTATTATGCTTAATGTTCCCAATATGTGCAGATTTTGTATCCCTTGTCAAAGATGAACTAAAGCCCAACAGGTGGTGACATCAGCTGCCCCCAGAGAGCAGGCACCCTGCTTTTCACCATTAGAGGTCAGGCTTCACAGAGATTTGGGTTTGGGCTTTAGTTGCTCTTTGTTGCAGCTGTCACATTTGTACGGTCACAGTCCCCATCAAATCTCACTGAGCCTTTTGTGTTGGAGAGGGGTGCAAGGGTGCAGCAAGTTCTCTGCCCAGCGGTAAAACAAGTCACTGGATTGACCATTACTTTAGGGACATCAGACATACAACCTAAGAACAATATTGTATACTCTTTTAGATGCTTCTACAATTTGTTTCAGCTTTCAGTGGTTTGGTCGTGGCAGGCGGGTATCTGCCCCAAACTATTGGTTCTACAATTAGAAATGTGTCCTTTTGTTGCTGCTTTCAGCCTCAAATTGAACACGGCTCAACTGTAGCCGCTCTGAGCTTTACATCGATGCCGGAGACGCTCTTGAAACAGTTAGAACTCTTGGACAAGACAATAAAACCCTCTCAATGCTCTCTTCTCCTTTGCTCGGTGTCTTTTCCCCTCATCGTCCAGCTCCGAGTAAACATCTCATCCTCTACTTCAGGAGCAAACAGAGCAATCTCTAACTTTCTTGCGGGCCTTTTCATCACAATCCTCTTTGTTACCGCAGGTTAGCTAGCTAATCCTAATTAGATAGCTTGCCGGTTATTGCCAGGCGTTGTACTGCATAGCACCGAGAATGATGTGATGCTGCTTTTACCCTTTGATCCCTTTCTGTCTGTCACCAACAATGTTTACATGGTCTCACTGTGCTGTGCTTTGCATATGAGCCGATAGGACAAGCATCCTCTCCGCTTATGGATCAACATTTTACGTTACAACTTGTGGTCCTATTACCCACCTACTGATTTGTTAAAATGCTCCTGCAATATTGGACGTCATTCACAGTGCTATTTATACATCCAAAACAAACTAAAATGCCAGCGACATTTTGTGCATGTCGTAACTTTGAACACATTATTGGCTCAGACAAGAAATATAATGCCATCCACTCTTTGAATAGTTATTATGTGCCAGATGTGCCAGTGCTTTTTTCTTCACATTTGGTATTTAGTCATGGCCTGGACTGAGAGCTTTTATCCCCCCACCCCCCTCTCCCCTCAGTATGATGGGCACCTTCTGTGAGACTGTAGTCACTCCCAGAGGATGCTGGGAGTGACTACATAAAACACTCCATGTCCAGCAGACCTCCCAGCCTGCCAGTGGCAGAGCTAAACCGTGGAACGGCTAGGTCTGTCAAGTGAAGCAATATCCCAGATATCTCTGTGTATCTAGCAGAGGAGCACACCATCAAGAGACTTTATCTCTGTGGTCAGTGATAAAAAGAAGAAAAAAATTCCATGTTTGAGAGACTGTGATTACACGGATCAGAGAAACATACCGGAAAAGGTGGTGTGGGGGATTTCAATTATTAAATTATTTTTGCCCAAGCCTGTTGTGGAGATTTTCACCCAGACTGTAAGATTATTTGGTTAGTGTGGTTTTATTCATGGGTAATCGGTGTTTGAAAATACAAATATATACTACATACTACACAGAATAACAACATAACTACACATCTGCTGTTCTGTTTGCCCACAGGACAGCGCATAAAGACATATTTCTAGTATGATCCGCATTAATAAACAAAATCACAACATGGTCATGAAGAGACAAAGACATCCCCAAAAGCTCCTTATGCCATACGTCTTAATAGATTAATATCCTCAATTTATGTTACTCCAAATAACGTAACTAACTTGATTTTTGAAAACATCTTTGAATTGATTTCCTAAATTTCTGTGGGTAAGGCGTTCCATCACCTGATTTCTGTGTTTACAAAGCGCGTGCCACCGTATCACCGCAGTCACCTCTTTATATCTGAGATTATTCCTGACAGGGTTTAGTGGTTGAATGTAAATCACCCTTTATTTACGGCAAAAAAAATAAGAATTTCTGGTGTCGTGTCATGTTTATTGCTCCTCACAGGTCACCCCCATCATCGAAACAGATAAAGGGAAAAGGGGGGGAAAGAAACCGAATTCTACAATCTCTTGGCTTAGTTCCTCTGCCTCCAGTAATCCTGCGTTTCCGGTGCTCTCACAGACCTGACTTGGCACGTGTGTTTAAAGCAGTTCAATTCACCTTTAAATATGCCTTTTCTCTAAAGGTCCCAGCCCCTTGTGATGTGACCCGCATGACTAATCCCATTTAAAGGGGAATAACATGCATTAAGGATCTTACTTTTCTGCCTGCAATTTGCATAATTTTGTTTGGCAACTTGGAAAACGGCCATTAACAGCACAAAGACACACACTGTAAAGGATGGGGGCGAAGGCAGATCAATACTTTATTTCAACATCTTTAGCAGCATCACGGTCCAGATCAGGAGGCATTCACTAATTCAAATTCGTGCAGGAGTCTGTGATGCTACCATTAGTTCCTGATAAGAAAAGACCGTTGTACTGCCTCTCTTAATCTCTGACAGATGCGTCTGCTCGATCAATAGTCTTTTACTTTTTTTTTTTTTTTGTTCCAAAGAGAAGATTGATTGCCAGGAGTTGCCTCGCGCTCATTTCCACTTCCTCTCACCCCTCATTATTGTTGCAATTAGGCATTCTCTAGAGACCTTATTGGGGGTGGCATTAAAAAGTGGCGACCCCCCCCCTGCGATTCACATCAAGCACCGGATGTTTGGCAGAGCAACCTTTGACACCAACTTTATTCCGGTCAAGGAGTGGGAGAGCCTTCCAAACAAGTGGATTAAGCAGGTGGGGAGCTGTCTGTGGGAAGCACGGGCATGACCGGGGGAAGTTGCGGCTGGCGCCAGTGAGGAGGAAATAATCACAATGTTGCCTTCTCATGAATTATTAAGTACCCCCTGCCTATTTTAGCATGACTCAAAATGCTGCATTTTCATCTGTGGGTCTGAGGCGGAGAGCAAGGGTGTTTTTCTGACAGCTGTATTACTGCTGATAAGCAAGACTGTGCGAGCTGATCAAGTAGTGAGACAAGCATCCAGAGCAGTAGCAGCACAGCAGCAGCGCTCTAGTCACTACGAGCCGTGGCAGCAGAAGCAGCAGCAGTACTATCAGTCACAGCATAGGAAGCAGCAGCAGCAGCAGCAGCGGCAGCAACAAACTCTCCTGTCTTTTTTTTCTTCTTTCTGGAGTTGTATCCTGCTCGGAGGACAAAAGCCAAGGAAGTGGGAAGGAAGTGATCCAGGGCTAATAGCTGCCATCAAAACAAAAACCCAAACGCAGACCTGGCTGCCCCCATGCCTATCGAATTTGTTTGCAAAATCAAATTTGCAGAGGAGGATGAGAAGCAGAAAGCCAAGCAGGATGGGGACAAGGAGAGCCTGATCGAGGAGAGCTGCACACCTCCGGCCAAGGACTTGGCTGGATTTGCCAACTCCTGCTCCCTACACGGGATTAACCACATCTTTGTCTCTGGTCGCCTGGGCATCCGGCAGACCCTCTGGGCTGTTGCCTTTTTGGCTTCACTGGCGCTCTTTCTCTACCAAGCGGCTAAGTGTGCCATCTCTTACCTGGAGCACCCTCATGTCACGGCTCTGAACGAAGAAGCGACCCCCGAGATGGTTTTCCCCGCTGTGACCATCTGCAACATCAATCGCTTTCGCTTCTCCGCGCTCACTGATGCCGACATCTACCACCTGGCTAACTTGACAGGTCTGCCACCCAAAAACAAGGATGGGCACAAACCTACAGATTTGGTGTATCCTGCCCCTGACATGCAGGACATCTTCAACAGGACAGGGCACCAGTTAGAAGAAATGCTCATGAGCTGCAATTTCAGTGGACAGAACTGCTCAGTGGAGGACTTCTCTGTGGTGAGCACAAAAAAAAAAAAGTTTCTCAAAGTTCTTGCTTTGCCTTGCTGTAATGATATCGCAGTGCTTAATTAATATTATTATCAACTTTATTGCAACTTTTTTTTATCAAACAAGTTTAGCGAGAATAATTTTTTTTCATGTCAGAAACAATCTGAGGAAATTAAATGGAACTTTTTTCTGGCACTTGTCTGTACAAAACTGTCTGTCTATGAGCTGGAAAGAGAAAGCCAACACTGTGAGGGAAATTCTCTTTGTGCCCATCTCCAGGGGCCACGTGGTTCCCAGGATACATTTCTGCATGCAAGATTCAGGGGTCTGGCTTAGTCACTGTGCTCTATCTTTTATCCAGCTCTGAAGCAGCAACAGTGTTTTTCTCCAGCCGTGTGTTTCACTGTGTACCCGAAATCTAATGTGCGACGGAACAAAGGCTGCTCCAAAGGAAGGGAAATAGAATGCTGTTTTATGTGGTTGTACACTTTTTCAAGACAAACTGTGCTTTAATGCTGCCTCCGACTCCACTAGCAGAGAGTGCATGGCAACAAAATTGTCTACGAAAATAGCCGACTCTCTCCTCTTCCCTCTCATCTCCCTCTCCCTCTCTCTCTCTCTCTGTCTCTGTCTGTCTGTGTGTGTGTGTGTGTGTCTCTCTCTCTCTCTCTCTCTCTTTCTTCCTCTCTCTTTCTGACATTGCAGAGCAGCTGCCTCTCTCTGAGCTCTTGTACCTTTCAGGAGGGGAAGGAGTAATGCTGCTTCAACGTTGTATTTCAATCTTGCTGCTGTTAAGATTAAATATTTAGAGACAGACATACATGATTTTTGCATTAGCCAGATTGACTAAAAGGAATGAAACAATTTCCATAAGGGACGGAGGGAGAGAAAGCGAGAGAGAGAGAGAGAGAGAGAGAGAGTTTGTGCTTGTGTTCTGTGCACTATTTATTTAAGGCACTGTCCTTGCAGGAGATGGATTTCCCCATCTCTCCTGGTGGAATAGGAATATGCAATTGCTTTAGTGATGATAAAGTGTGGGTGTCAAGTCTTAATAGGGTATGTTGAACATTGATATGCTCACCTTCCTGAGACCTAAGGATTCTGTCTTATCACAGGGATTGCTCTGCATTACCTTTGATGTGCCAAATTATAGACCAAAGGAATAATGACATTGCACTGCTTCTCCCTTGGTTTCTATAACAATGTATTGACAGATTTCTCTCTCTTTGTGGTATTTTTCCCGTCTTCAAAGGAGGCACTCACTCGCAGACATTAAATTACCTGTGACATGAGAACGGATTACCCTCCAAGAATTTTTCCTCTGTTGTTCTACCCGACGAAGGGAAATGTCATACTTCTCTGGGGGGACCGGGAAAGTTTGACAAAATTCAGTCTGAAGCGACAACACGACTCTAAAAGTTTGTAATGCGCTCGCAGCACGTTTGATGAGGATGTCCTCTGACACTTTGACACTCAGTTCTCCCCGAGTACATTAATTAGCAGACAATTCTGACATCCAGGAAATGTCTGTCCCGTGTCAGTCGCTGAAGCGTCCTGTAGCTCTCTTTGGACACCGGGTGGCTTCATCACAGATTAAGATCCTGCTGAAAGTTCCCTAAGCCGCTGTTTCTTCTCTGTCGGCTATGTGATCTGCATTTTTGGGGGCTGTCAGTTAGATTTGTTACAGGCTAGTTGCTGCCGCCACGCATGACAAGTCACTTACTCCAACCCCCCCCGGAGGGCAGCACAACTGGGAGCACATAGGGAGGCAGGCTGGGAGCTGTGGGACCCGGCAGGAGAGGAAGTGCACTGCACGAGCAAATGTGAAAGCCCAGCAACAACGTGCAGATAAAACTCTCATGCGTGTGTGTGCATGTGTGCGTGTGTGTGTCTTTTCTCACATGAATAGACAATGAATGACTCCACCACGTGTTACAGACAGCCCGCATATGAAAGGGAGCCATTATTACAGGTGATGCGGTATTAATCACATGGAGGCGTGTAAATACCCCACACACACACTCAAACAAAAGTCTCCCGGCACGCAGGTCATTAGTCTTCCTCTCATGGGGGCTGCATCAGGATTGGCTTGTTGTGATGTCTCGTGTTTCGATTGATCATTCCGGGAGCTCCAGATGTTTTATTTAGGCAATGGCTGCACGGAGCTCTTGGGAAAACCGCATGATGAAATATAATTTAAACGTTTTCTGACATTTAGCGCCTTTGTAAACAAATCTTCCCCCGTGCCGCGGCTTTTTGGTTTGCATTTCGTTCTTATCCACATCAATAAAATGCCTATTGTTTAGTCACACGTTGCCTTTCACTGGCTGGCATATTTGCTCAGAGCTGACCCTGCTTTCAAATACCCAGGCTAGAAAGAGAAAATATTGCAACCTGTTTCTGTTTTTTTTGGGGAATTGTGTCATTATATTATTACAAAATATTGTCTCAGCTGAGTGCCTGATAACTGACTTATTTGCATCCGCTATTCACAAACCTGTTGTCTAGAGCTGAATACAATAGAAGCCCCATGCAGTCAGAGCAAACTTGTCTGGCTCATCTCATTTGGAGCATGAAAATACATAATCACCTCGCGGAGAAATGTGCTTTCCTCTCTTTCCAACACTGTGGGCCGGCGTGGTTATTTGACATAGGTATTAATGCCATTCTTTATAATTAAAGATTACATTATTGACTCGGATTAATCGCTGCAGATAAAGCTGACTCAACAAGCCGTGAATAAATAGATTAGTATTTTTCTTCCAGTCCAACTCTGAATAATTGTTTGTCTATTGTGCGCTGCTGTCGCTGAGATGAGCGGCGAGCCCTTTGGCTTTTTTAAACAGAGCGCCGGGTTGGTTTGCTCTGACTCTCAGCTGTGTTTGCTGCTGCATTATCAGATTTTGCTCTCAGCAAGGACAGATCCCTTCTGCATATATTCATGGAGTTAACTAAATGACTATAGGATGGCATGTGAGGTGATCTATAAAAACCTGGGTTAACAGGGACACCATTAAAGGGCCCTCCCTCATTTCACTGACTGAGGCCCCCTTTGTTGAGAGGAGCCAGTGTTTTTATAGATAATTGAAGGCTGAATGATATGAGCCTCAGATGATCTTGATCTCCCCCCTCCCATCTATCACGCAGCGCTGAAATCTTCAGCCATATTAATGTAAATCAATACCGTGAAGAATCGGCACAGGAGAGCCTTTGCTGGTAGCTGATCTCAAGTGGTGATGTGAGCTGCCCTTGTGCGGTTTCGCCACCGTGTTTAAGTGATGAATGAATGGCCAAATATCGACACGTTCTGCAAAGAAGCACATTAGAGAAATTGAAGTGAAGGAAAATAAGTTTATCGTGGGGGCTAAATTACCCAGAGGCTCTAAATATCAAAAGGCGGCAGTCGATTTCGTCTACAGGTCTAGAAAACTAGGAAACTTTGCTGGTGGAGTAGCATTTTGTTTAGGCGAACTCGGGCTGTGTGCATCGTCGCCATCGTCGTCGTCGGCAACCTACACAACAGGATTTAGCTCTAAAGCAACAACCGGAGGAGCTGTTTGATGTCTTGCCGCCTACATCTTCACAAAATATAAATTCCCTGCCCTTGTCTTGTCTTGTGAACCCCTCCACCGCCCCGCATGTACACACAGGCTTCCATTCTCAGTGCTGAGTGAGTGTGACTGCGTGTGTGTGTGTGTGTGTGTGTGTGTGTGAGTCAGCGTGTGTTTGCACGCACATGTGTGAATGTGTTGCTGAGTGCTGTTCTTGGATAGTGCTACACATGAGCAGATGACTGTGAGAGTGACATCCGATTCCCTGGTGGGTTGAACGTCTGCACACCCTTCACCGACGTAACACCGCACACACACACACACACACACACCACACACACCACACACAGAGGCACACACATATACTTCCACACACCTCCAAAAACCCCCCTCCCTCCCTTCCCTCCTCCACCCTTGGCCCGACTACCCGCCTTCCCCTGGCGGAGAGCAGGGACTGTGGGAGCGTGAAAGTGACTGGCTATCTGGACCGGCTTCGTCTCAAGCAGCCTGTCAATTAGCCGTCCACAGCTCCACTGCTGCGGGTGTCCCTGCAGCTTAGCATGCTGTCTGATATCTGATCTGTGCGCCCACCCCTTGGCGCCAACGCTGAATGTTATTTCCCCCCCACAAACACATACACATGCTCTCTTTTGGCTTGTTGGGTTTTTTTGGCTATTTTGTCGTCACCCAAGGAGCCCTTCGTTTTTGCAGAACGCACCCAAATCATGCCTCCCTGCTGGAAGCTGCTATAGGAAAGGGACTGCCGCCTATGTAACCCACTTCAGTCCCACTGCACTCCTCCTTCCTCGCCACCCTCCTCCTCCTCCTCCTCCTCCTGCATATCAGAGGGAGATGAATTACAGTGCATTTGGTCGGCTGCTCCCCCTGATATGCATCACCACCATCTAATCAGATGAAACCCACCTGTGACCAGCCACTGGATAACCCCAATATGCAAACAGTTTATATTTGTGGAGGTTTAGCTTTTTCTATCGTTCCCTGAGCTGGTTTTAAACCCTCTTACTGCGCCAGGGTTTGGAGCACTTGGTTTGATGAGGAGAATCTGCAGCTCAGGGATGGCTTTTAACTCGACGATAAAGGCTTCCGATGCCGTGG
>OMLB01034030.1:0-16514 GCA_900302555.1 Myripristis jacobus
TGCTGGTGGTGGGCTTCAGCCTCATGTGTTTAGAGCTGGTCCATTCCAGCAATGTAATCGACGGACTCAAGCTCAATGCCTTTGCTGCCGTCTTCACTGTGCTCTCAGGTAGTCAGATTTTTTTTTTTTTTATTATTATTAATGAAATGCCTTGAGAATTTGTTTTGTTTTGTTTTGCTTTGAACACTGTTTTTGAAGTAGTGTCTCTAAAGTAAAACCTCTGCCACTAACTTTTCTGCTAGGAAAAGGGAAGAGATAACAAATCTAAAGCCCTTTGGGTTTGAAACAAAGTTAGAGGCTAAAATGAGGAGTTCAAAAAAAGCTGATCTCTTACTGTCAGTTGCTCACTAGCACGAAGCATGGAGCCTTTCCCAGTTTTTTTTTTGTGTATCGGTCAGGAAAATTCTAAATTTAAAAGCTGTGACGTAGGAGCACAATGATTAACCGAGTGACTCACAGTGATAAATCATAAGTTGAAGAAATGTTGTTAGATTCTTTTAGTGGCTGACAAGATGAATGCACAGAGTTCCAATAGAGGGGATATTAGATTTGTAAATCCTGTACAAAATAACCTCAGAATCTATTCAGAATGAACAAGCATAAGCTATTTGGATATGGGGATTTGTAAAGCCATAAAGATTGGTATCACATCAGTTCAGTGGATCTGTGTGTACATGTGTCTGTGTGTTTCGGAATGGGCCTGGGGTTTGAAATGAATTTTCTTTTCTGCAATGGCTCACGTTGATAACACTGAAGAATTTTTCCCCACATTTTGTGTGTGAGCTTCTCTGTGTGATATTGCCAGAGTGCTATCATACAACTGGCTCACCACATGCATGTAATTACAGGTCTGCTGGGCATGGTGGCTCATGTGATGTACACACAGGTCTTCCAGGTCACCGTCAGTCTCGGTCCGGCTGACTGGAGGCCCTACAACTGGGACTACGGCTGGTCCTTCTGGTAAGACTCCCATCCCCACAGACATACAGCAATACTCACACACACACATGTGGGAACCGACAGAGCTTCCATTTCTCATGTAACATGCCCAAACAGTCTGTTCTAACCCTATGTTCTCACCTCTCCCCGTCATGACTGTCTCTAATGAAAAAAGCCCAAAGCTCTCATGTTACGATAGGATTAGGCTTTGGTGTATAAAGCCCCAATGCAGGCGTGATTGGAATTGCATAAGGGGATAATATTTCACCCTTTCGCAGTATGTGCAGCATGCAGAAAATTCATTTTAGAGGCTAAACAATTCTCAACCTTTTGTGAGCTTTAACCAGCCAGCGTGAAAAATGGATGAGATAATGAATTGAGTGGCAAATCTCACGTGACCCGGCTCAGTTGGATGGGGTGACGGGACTGACACAAAAGTCAGCAAAGCTCGGCAAACTCTGCAAAATATTGACAGAAAAATGTCAAAATGGTAATTGGATTGTGTCCTTACACGGGTGCTCCCCGTTATTCATTACAACAGCAGAGCGTGGCTTATATTGTTCATGTCAGTCAGTGGAAAGACACGCTGTGTGGACTGAATTACCAAGAGATTTTCTCCTTCCCTTTGCTTTCTCTTGCATCAGCATGGCCTGGGCGTCCTTCACCTGCTGTATGGGCGCATCGGTGACCACCCTCAACTCCTACACCAAGACCGTCATTGAGTTCAGGCACAAACGCAAGACCTTTGAGCAAAACATCCGGGAGGAGCAGGCACGCGAGGCTTTTGGATATTTCCGGGAACGCTCTGTGCAGTCTATCTCCAAGTCTGTGGAAGTTTACGGGGGCCAGACGCCCAAAAGCGGTAGGCATACACCTATACCTGCTCCCTCCATGGACCTGAATGACATCCCAGCATCCTTAGGGGAAGAGCAGTGCTGAGCGGGACAGAGCAGGGGATGGTGAGAACTTGATGGATGAGGCCCATCTCTGATCTGCGTTGAGTTTGGGATGAATATCTCAACGGATTTCAGGCCACATCAGCAGCTCCATCTGATACATTTCAACACTGCCTTAACTGAAGCAGGAAATCCACTTGCTATGGGTGTGTTGTTGGTAGTCATGAAGCTTCAAGTCCCATCAGGTTACAGCTGGGAAGCCCAACCAACTGAGAGGTAGAATGGGTGGACGGATACAAAGAATGAAAGCTATTCTTTCTGTAAGTTACTGCAATGTAAAGGTTGAAAATGTTGTAAGTGAACTCCTAAAAATATACAATGAACGTCTTTTGCATGCTAATAGCCTTATTAAACATGAAATATATGTATTTAATGCAATGTAAATGATTGTCTATTTACAGTGACGGGGTTAGAGCTGGTATTCATGAATTACAGAATAAACCGCAAGTATGTGCTGTGAATTCTGTGCCTAGGCTACATGTATCAGCTTATATTGATCAATTTAATGTTGGAAACAAGCTGTGGAGTGTGGGTGTGCAGTGCTCTTATACACACAATCCCTAAATGGGCATTTGCAACTCAAACACAGGTCCATTGTGGGCAAGTATAAAGGTATTCCTCAGTGAAAATTGCAGTACAAGGCTTTTGCTATGAAACCTCGTATGAACACAAACAGTGGGTGGGTGTGAATGATCCATCACATTTACATGCGAAATTCAAAAAATTCTTTTGTAATTTTCTTTTGACGCTTTTTCTTTGCTTTGAGGACAATAAATACTCAGTCCCGTCAAAGTGTCTCTGTTCACTGAGCACAGATCAAACGACTGACTACTAAATCACTTTATCACCATGATTTCCACTGAGGTGATGTGAGAGGAAAACAAATCTTCTCTGTGGCACTGGACACTTGATCCCTACAGAGGGCAGTGTTGTGTCTTCACAGACAAACTCGAACAGCTAAAGATCACATTGCATTGCAGCAATTATTGGTTTACAGTCACAAACGTCTTTTAGAAATGAAAAAGGCTTTAAATGCCCTGTGTAACTGTGGTATACTAGGGAATACTAGTGGTCTGTGAACTGATGTGTGCCTTTTATTGTCCATTGTGCCATTCATCGACATTTCACAGAGATTGTACAATATTAACAAGCTAATTATTGGCTACAATTTTGAACACAGTCATGTTTATAGTACATAAATTACATTAGAAGTAGCACAAGACACCGTGCTCATGTGTATACTTGTATAAGTAGTTAAGTTTTTTATGTGCAAAGACTTGCATGTTATCTTAAAAACATATATTTAATGCATAGTTGTAAACAAATAGCATGAAGAAGTGAGCCTGCACTCTCTTCTTGCCAAGCTACATATGTGTATATACATAATTTTTCAGTGTACAGAAGGATTGAATGAATCACAAATTCTGGAGTGATCAATCCAGTTCTGAGCTTTTCATTAACATACAATCAGTCTCAGACCACAACACAAATTGTGACGTGAGGAGGTTGTGCTCATTTGGGGGTTTTTCTATTCCTTTCTTCACAGTATGATAAAGTTTTTCTCCCTTGTTCAGTAGCCATCATCATACTCATTCTGGGCCTGCTGTCGAGCAAGCATGGCCTGTATGAGCGCACTGGACACTGGGGGAGCTGGGTTCTGTGGAGCAGCAGGCACCCTGTAAACACTCTCCTCCTCTTCTGCTCTCTGCCTTGCTTGCATAACCATCATTACGCTCGACATTGAGGATGCCAAGTTGTCTGTATTGTCTGCTTGCCTGTAGCACCCCTCTGCTCTTTGTCTGGCTTGCATCACCTGCAGCATAGCGCTGGAGTTGGAGCTGGACAGGGGGTTCTCTGAAAAATCTGCTGCCTGGCTGTATTGGTCCCTTTCTTGAACCTCGGCCCTCTGTCTGGCTTGCATGGCCTGTTCGAGGGCACTGGAGGACGACAGGTGCTCTGTAGGTAAGGGCATCCTGTGGAAATGTCCATCCTGTTCGTCCGCGGTCCTCTGATACACTGACATGCTGTGCACCTGAGTGACGTAAGTGGTGGAAATGTCAGAGGGAACAGGAACTCCCCTAAAGCTCCTCCTCTCCTCCTCAGCCTCCAGCCGCTGCTGATCCAGCAAAGCCTGCACCATGACGTTGGAGTTGGACCGACCACCCGAGGAACGGTCATCTGAGCGACGTTTGGTGTGCTTTAGAAACAGAGAAGCACGGCATGAGGGTAATAAGTAACTAATCTCATGAACAAAGGCACTTAAGTAACGTGAATGCACTTTGACCAGGCCTGGACAAACCTTTTTTTGATTCTTCAGTTTGTGCTTTTTATTAGGTTGGGATTTCTGGAGGCTCTGGAGCTTCTCCAGCAAGAAGGTCTTGTCTTTCCCTTCCTAGTGAGCAGAAAAGAAAGAGGGAAAAGGGAGAAAAGACACACAGAGGATCAGAGAAAAGAGCGACAAGATAAATGTGTCATCCAAACCAACAGAGGTGGAATGTATCTAAATACATTTACTCAGGCACTGTTCTTTAGTACAATTTACTTGAGAATCTTTGTTTTGTGAGACTTAATACATTTATTCCACTCCATTTCAGGGGAAAATGCTTTTGACTGCACTACATTTATCTGAAGACTGCACTTACTAGTTACAGAGCAAGCTTTTATATGATAAACATACAGTACAGTAAGCGTATAAAATACAGTACATTGTGAGAGTGTGGTCAACAGTATATGGAGCTGCTGCACCTACAACATTAAAACACCTGTTACAGTTTAATCCATCAATATTTTAACTCTCTGAAAGGAATCATTGTCTATAATGACTTTCACTTTTCATGCTCAAGTATATTTTACTAAAACATCCATGCTGTTACTTATGTAACATGTTGAACGGACTTTTAATTTTATATTTTTCCATTATAGCATTGCAAGTTTAAACATTTGAGCACTGCAAACATTCAAATTCAGTTCAAATATGACTGAAAAATGAATGAATGAATGAATGAATGGATTGGGTAAATAGGGATGCTTATTCGCAAATGGAAGCAAAGGCAAACAAACATAGACAAAAGCACATATTTAGGGACAGCACTGCAAACACACTCACGTTGACAATCTGCTGTCGTAGCAGCACAATAAGTAACTTGCGCCCCTGTGTGACTTGCCAGAAGAGGTAGATGATGACCCTGAGAGTGAGGAACAGGACAGTACACATAAGAGGAGGTAAGCAGACTTTGGTATTGATAGCGTAACTGGGAATATAGATAAAGACAGACAGACAGACAGACAGACAGATACACACACATACAGTACATCTGCACATCTACTCACACAAATGCACACACACAGTATTCCAGTGTCAGTCAGTTTCTCAGTTAAGTCCAAGAAATGCCAATAAAATCGCTCCGACATTTGAGCGGTTTAGCGATGTAATTTGGCTTTAAATCAATGATACCAGCAATTTACAGCTCTGGACTTGACAGGTTTATTACCATATTACATCTCCAACACACACATGTACTCATTGTTGCTGATGTCACTGCTGCAGTTAATTAGTTTCATTTCGTCACAAAGCCCCTCTCAAAGCATAGTAACATTTCAATAAAGAGAGAAACTACAAAAATATTACAATTGTTCTAAATAAAAAACAAGTAGGTGTTCCCACATATACACACCCAACAAACACAGTCACAGAAAAAAAAAAAAGGTAGCCTTTGTTGAAACAGGCTGTGAGCACTGTTTGTTGTTGTTATTCTTTAAGGGAATCACAATCAAGGTCAATCAAGAGAAAAAAGTGCATCACTACTCTGTGGAACAATATAATTAAAGTGAGTTGTCATTATTATTTATGATGTTATATGTGATGATGGCCTGGGCATGTTATTCATTTGGACCAAACTGATCCTAAACTGGCATTGCTGCACCACAATGTATGTTAAATATGCACCCAGATATAAGTTTGTCCCAGTCAAGCACACACACACACACACACACACGCTCCTACAAGGCAAACCTATCCTGTCGTCCAATATTTTTTAGGCATTTAGTTGATTCTCATCCAGCATATCGGTGCAACCATTTTATAAAAATAAACTAAAGAAAGGAAGTACAAAATACACATTAAGACAATATGTACTTACAGGACAATGATTGTAATAAGGAAGTAGAAAATTTCGCTCCGGATGACTTTCTGGTAGATCCAGATGGCCCATTCAGAACCAGGGATGTTCTCCAGGTGATCCATCCAGACAACAACAACACTGAAGGTGTTGTTGAGGCCTCTGAATGGACCGCAGTGCTCTGAGGGGGTCAGGCTGCACAGCGGGACAGGGGCAACAAAGCCAGTTTGGGGTTCAGTGTGTGATTTAGTTGCTTCATTAATACATGTGTAGTGAAATCCTTTCCGCCCTACCTCCAGGAGGTGTATGCAACCATGGACAGAGCGCCCACAAAGAAAGGGAAGAAGAGGAGCGCGATGAAGATAGTTTGCATCTGAGCTGCCCTTCCTGATCTCCGAGGAGGCTGGCAGTTCTGGATCAGGCTCACCTGGGTGCACACACACACACAGACACAGACACACACACACACACACACAAACAAGCACACATGCAAATACATATCATAGATACCAAATACAAGCAATTAATCATTCAAAGTATATGTCAGCAACAGCAAAAATTGGAGAGCATATACGTAAGTATATACGTAAGTATATGCTCTCCAATTTTTAAATGTAAATTTTAAATGTACTTTTAATTATTTTGTTATTTTAGTTTTAGTCTAAGTTTTAATTATAGCTATATTTATAGATATAGATATCTTTTTATTTTTATTTGACTTCCTCACTATTGTATCCTAAGAGGGTGTTTTTTATCTTGTATTTTTTAAAATATTTTTATTACTCATTACTAATTGCTAATTTGAAAAAAGAATTAAGGAAATTTTGTGCAACAGCAATGTGTTTAGATTTAAGAGCATAATAGTACTTTGTTTGGTAAAAAATAGACATCTATATATTACTTGAAAAGACAAAACCATTCCGGTACTTGTTCATGTTACAGCATAATTATAGAATGATTTGGGTTCCCCATCTAAGGCTAGCTGTCATTGTACATTATTCTTTTCATTACATACATATATTTTGAATAATATTGTGACTGTTACAGTTTGCAAAGCTCTCAGCTCACTCCAACATTGTATCTGTTGCAGTCTCTGTGTTGGAAAACATGAACATATTGTCAGAGCTTTGAATAGGTCATTCAACATGTTCATGAAACATTCAGCCACCTTCAACACCAGATCCAACCTGGATCAGATTACGGTTTGTACTGAATTCATTTACCTTTCTGTAATTGATTGATCCTGGGTGGTACAATACAAGCAAAAGTGTTACCCAAATTCCCAAACCCAGACCATTTTCCCATTACTCAGAATGAAACAAATGGTTAGGCTCATGAATGGATCTTTATTAATTATTGACCCAGGTGCACAAACAGAGTAACATGACCCTGGTAGACTATGGAGAGGCCTGGGCAGCTATGGCATTGTATCTGACTATGGGAGTATATCATCATGGCAGCTCAAGGCAAGGCAAGTTTAGCTCAGTTTAGTATCACTTGGGGACCCAAGCTTTGTGAAACTCTATTTACCTTCTTCAAGTAAAACAAAATAAAAAATTTGATGATCTGGATGACAGGCAACAGAGGAGAGAAGTAGATGCCAATCCTGTGGAGAGAAAATATTGAGTAAAACAACTGGGGTTCCACTTCATTTGAGGTTGTGTTCATAAGAATGACATAACACTGCCATAACCATGACCTGACAGCTGTCATGAACATTAAAGAATATTTATGACTGTTGTCATCGAGTGTCATTTGGGAGGTTATGGAAATTTTCCCTGCAAAGCTGCCTTTGCCTACAGCTCTGGCTACTATTGCAGAATATGAACCAGTGGTAGATGCAGTCACAAATCAAAAGTTCGTAAAGTACTTCTTACCAAGCCAGAGTCTGTGCATAAATGAGCTCGAGGACATTCCTGGCCACATCAAACTCTGGAACCCCAAGCCTTAGTATCAGTCTGGTTCCAATCACACTGCAACAGAGAAACGAGAGAGCCAGAGATATGACTCCACATATCAGGCTTACTTCCCTCCACATATTCCCTAAGGATGAAAATAATATTAATTCCATGAACTGAAATCTTCCCACTCACTTGCTGAGAAACTCTCCAAAGAAGGATCCCAAAATGAGGAAGAGGAAGTCAACAATGACCAAGCGGTACAAAGCCTGTCCTACCATGGACTCCCAACACTGGAAGAAACACACAAAAGAGACTGAATGGACATACCTTGTGGGTGAATGTCCACGGATTAAACTGAAACTGCTGTATTTGAAAATATTTATTCCTGTAAAACTCACTGAATACTTCTTAGCCACTTTGTTCATCCAGTAGTAACACAGGATAGCCAGAACAGACACCTTAAGGATGACATTTCTATGAGTAGGAAGGAGGAAAAAGAGATTTCAAATGTTAGGACTCAAGTGTCATTACCGCACTACATTAATATCTCTCTCTATCCCTGAAGAACTTTTGCATCTCAAGTAGTTTAAAGTAGGATCAAGCATTTCAAGTAGGAAGTAGCAGGCATATTGATGTTATTAAAGATCCTATTTCTTGATTTCTTCCTCTTAGATTTGAAGACACCCAGCTTCCTAACCTGAGCACAAGAGCATAGATTTGTCTGCGCTGGTTGGAGTAGTGCTCAAACTTGTTGAAGAGGGAGTAGAATAGCGGGATGACCAGGTTTATCAGAGACACCATGAAGGGAACCAGCAGAGTCTCTGCCTCTTGAAGCAGAGACCAGTTGGCAGCATCAGTTGTGCGCTATAAAGATAACAGATTGAGGTCAGACCAAGATAATGATGCAAAACAAACACTATGTGCAATGATATCAATTAAAACCTGTGCTGGCGGTAAATGACATGAGGCAATACTGCCAGGAAAGTCATAAGCTCAAGTATTTCAAGGATCTGTGAAGGCTCTTAAGATGGGCTTTATCAGTACTTTACCACACCATTAAGTAATACCATTTTGGAAATGCATGTGAACTCTGCATACTGACATACAAAGACACTTGCCACTGTGCTTAAGTAAGGCAAAGGTACATTTCAGACAAGTCAGGGCCATTGACAATTCTTATTTTTCATATCTAACAGCAATTTTAAATATATATTTTACCTGAATACCCTGTGTGTTATACTTATATTATTCATAATTTCTCTATGCCAGCGTCTCTATGAATCCATGACCAAAAGAAATTGTGAATTTTTTTTAATACTATTTCATGTAGGCTTGAATCTATGTACCTCCTCCTCATATTGGCACAGATAATAGACAGTAGCTCCACAGCCAGCTGCCAGGGCAGTGGACAGGAACCAGGAACCCAGGTAAACCCCAAAGTGCTTCAGCCTCTCTGAGAGTGTGAGAAGCTCCTCTTGGGCCCTCTCTGATAAAGACTCCTACAAAGATGATTAGAGGACAAACAGGATAATGAGAAATAACTTTTAAATGAGAGGTAATCCATGCATTTAAGACTTCCAAAGTCTAACTCCAAACAACTACCCCTAATAAATGTCACACTAGGTTGGTAAGATCAAAAGTTAAGAATTTCTCTTGTTGCAATGACTTGGGGGGGGATTTGCTAGTGGATTAGTTAGTGGATATTGAACATGATTTCACTGCTTTTATACCTGGAGATATTACCAAAAGCCTCGAATATTTTTAAGAGATGTGAGGGTGATTTAAAGTGATTTCTGGTAAAAATCAAAATACCATCCCCATTTAAAGAAATGTGATGTGGTGTGTTGTGTATGGTGATTGGCTCGAAGACATCTGACTGTTGTATTGCCTGGGCAACAGGCTCCAGAGAAAGAGAAAATGACTGTGGGGACAAGGGGCAGCCCTGTCGTGAGGATCCGGAAACTGGATGAGCAAATGTTGCTTGTTATCACTGCTGCAGAGGGGTTAGCATATAAAAGCTTATTCATAGAAATAAAGCCTTTACTGATTAGAGTAAACAAGACCTCTGTCTCTCTGCCAGTGTGCTGTGTTGATGAGTAGGTTTCTAAAACAGTGAGGAGAATTTTTCTAAAACAGTAATAATGACCTTAAGTTGAACACGAAGGTTGTTTTTGCGCTGTCTCACAGCCTTCTCACTGGTTATGCTAAAATCCCAGCTGCACAGAAGCTGCCATGCACCTCCTGAAGCCGGGTCTGCCAGTACATAGTTTCTCTTGAATGAGCTTGCCATGCTGCAACAGATTGGGAAAAATATGTAACATCCATTTATGTTTTGGAATCAAGTAATTATCAACTTCTGCAAGGAAAACAAAAGAGGTAAACTCAGAGAAATCTGCATTGGACACAGGTACAAATTAATTTGTGAGATACATTTTATAGCAACAGACAGATGAAATAATAACATTGTGTCATCACATCTACTATCTAAAGCTTACATGAGGAGCTGATGCCAGTGAGCCGATTTAAATAGGACACCGACCTGTAGATAAGTGAGAATCCACACAGCACCATGTAGGCAGCTATGGTGAAGAAATAAGAAAGCTGCATGTTGTAGTCCAGCAGGCCTTTGATTGTTTCATTACTGTAGCCACCATAGTACATGACAGTGTAGTTGAAATAACCCTGAGGAAATCACAGCAGGAAATCACTCAGACAATAGTTTAGATTAAATAAGCTATTAAGTGCAATGATAAAAGAATCTTTTCAAAGATATCTATCATATCTATCACACATTATTTAGGTTTAAAAAAAGATAGCGGTGTATGCTTAGGAAAGAGCTTTCACTCACAGCCCCAGTCAGTATCTCCAGGCCCCTGAAGGTCACGCCTTCTGGTATGTCTGGAGTTTGATCAGACGCAAGCAGTGGGATGGTGATGAACCCAAAGTTGACCAGGAAGGAGAAGATATTGAACATGAGCAGCCACTTGAGGAACAGGAAGTAGGAGAGCACGCCAGTGCCAAACTTGCCACCAATCTCCTTCATGATGCCTTGCCACAGCTCTAGAGTCTGCCTGGCTGATGTCATGCTGGAGCCGCACCTGCGGAAAGACTGGGTGGGCAGGTGGAGCGTTAGCGGGGGCTGTGACACGTAATGGAATAAATCACGTTTCAAGGCAGGTCTTATTTTAGCAATATGGAACTGGATGGCTAAATATGGAACAGGCTGTGACTGATGAAGGGATGTAAATGACTGGGAAAGCGCTCAGATGCTCACCAGTGAGACATTCTCGGAGCAGTCTGTGAAACATGTGAACTGGTGAGACTGCTTGGAAGACTTAAAAGCCAGGACTTGGCTCCTAGGAAGATAAGCAGGAAACAAATTGCATTGATAAGGACATAAGCACTTCAGGGTCCTGCATCTCCAAACAAGTAACCCGTCAAAGTTATTCAAATTAATAGTTGTTTTGTGCATTGTAACTTGACAGAAGACCAGCGCATTTGCATGTGGTACAGGGGTGGAAAGACAAATAAAACTGTTCAAGAGGAAGTACCCATAGACTTTTATACACCTTGCTTTATACCTTGCTGTCATTATTCTTTAGCAGAAGTAAAATTACTTGTGTCATAATCATCTTAAGGTAAATGTAAAAAAAGCTAATTTAACATGTACTCTAAATATTTTGGAATAACCTTTCCAAATAGAGTGCATTTTGGAATATGATCTTTTCCATTTATTTCTAAAAAAAAAGGTTGAGCCAGGGTTCAGACGCTATTCTTTAAATAAGATGAATTAGAATGGCTGGCTCTACAATAGACCTTTATCACAGCAGTCATTTTGACATGAAAAGGCAGGTAAATACGGGTGTTATTAGTGACATTAATTAAGGTTCCACTCCATTTAATCTTAGCAGAGTCTTTCCAAATATCAAATCTGAGTGCACAGTAGGATCCTGGCTCTGCTACAACTAAATGGAAGCGAACCTTTATTAATGTCGTCAATAACATCTGTGTTTACCCTGCTCGTTCATGTCAAAAACGTGTATTGGCCTTTTCACAATGGTCTAGTTTATCATGGATATGTAGAGCCTAAAAAATCTGCAGTCTGAGATGGAAGCCAACCAAAATGTGCTTCAGTAAAAACATACTTTAAATAAAAACTACCAAGTTCACAAAAAACCCTGGACTACAGTTATTAAAGTAAGCATAATTTGGTATCTCCAGCGTTGGCGTGCTCACATACTGAATAGGTGTGGGTATTTGTGTGTGTGACTCCTCTTCAGCCACTTAACACACCACTTACCCCTGAGCAGACATAACTCTCATTTTACGACTATTAATGTGGTGTAATGTTTAACCATGTCCCCGGACTGACTCTGACAAGAAACCTTGTGACCTTTTGTGGCTCAAACCAACCTGATGTGTTTCTTTTCCTCAAAGCTCATTGGAAGGTCTCGAATGGCCCGGATTCGGTCGCGTGTTGACAGAGCAACAAGTTCTTTGACCAAGTTTTGTTCCTCTGTCAAAAGAGGGATGACAAGACATGACTGCCTATTAGAGGGGGGGCATTCACAGCTCTTGTGTTTTCAGCCTGTTGAACACTTTCTTCTTAAAACAGGCTTACATATCCACAGGATGACTCAGCTTTACCCCCAACGCCCTCTCACCATTCTCCATTTCGCTCCTGATAGCGTCCTCTGTGAGGGCTAGATGGGCCGGGTCAGCCCCAACAAACATGCTCATCCTCCTCATTGTCATTCCTCTCCTTCGCATCGTCATGTTACCTTGATGAATGCACATAAAAAGAGAGTTATGTTTGGCAGTGAGCATATCAGAGATTTTCCTGTGCGTTATAAAACCAAGTAGCAGGGTGACAATCATTATCAAAACAGTTCCTTGGCATTTTATATCATTTTAACACAATTTTGATATCTTTTACTAATGCAGGTATGCAAGTCTTGGTGCTTTGATTTCTTAATTTGTTCTCTTTACATTTGTTTTTATTTACTGTAGCTATAATTACCCTATAATTTTGAAACTAATACACAGATTGACAGAACAGCAGATTAAATTCATTTGACTTATAACACGATGATATGAGATGGTACAGTTGTCCATCACAGTTACTGTTAATGTAAACATGATTGTAAAGGGAGGTAACTATGGCACAAAGGGAAAAAAAAATACAGAATACAAATGCCTAGCAACATTAAAGATACACTCATGTTGCACTCATATCTGATGCTTATATCCCACTTGTTTCAGCTGTAGCTTGGGATGTGTGTGTGATTTTGTTCATGCTAATGGAACACCAATAATGACTCAGAGCTTGGTCAGCTTTTTACAAATGCGTTTACACAGCCTGTCAGATAAGATTACATCCTTTAAACAGGAATACCTTTCCCTCTAAACAATCTCAGGTTAATCAGGGTAATTAATTTTTTTTATTTTTTTTTGACAACTTCCTTGTAGGTAGCGTCTGTGTGCCACTGGAATTTGATCATTTAATCTTTTCTTCCATATAGCAAGAGGCTATCACAACAGTTATTTTTACACCATTATTTTTTATTTGTTCTTGCCATGTGAAGGGCTTTGTATTTTGTGTGTGTTTAATGATGTCATAGAAAACAGTTTATGGCTGCTCGGTAACCTCAGGTGGGAAAAATTCCGGAAAACAATAAAAAGTAATAGGAGGAACATTTGGTTTGAACATTACCTGAAAATGCAGTTGGAAGTCGTACAGGCGGTGATGCATCATACTGAGCCACTGGGTCTATTTGGAATGTACTGTGGCCTAAACAAAAGAGGGAGTGGAGACAGGATGTGTTCGGCTGACTGAGTGCCAACAGTAATGTCACATAGCAACACATCGAGGGACGTAAACAACCACAGAGCCAGGTGACATATTGTGATCACACAGAGATGGTCCACTCACTGTGTTCATGCTGCCACGCCGGGCTCTCAGGCCGTGTTGAGAGCAGCCCCATGGGGATGCTGTCTCTGCCCCTCCAGCTCCCCTCCTGCCAGCCGCCCCAGGGCACTCTCCCTAGGGCATCATCCTGGCTCGTCTGGCCCATCGATGAGCCACCTGTCTCTGCCCTCTGTCCCTGCCAGGCTGGGTCTTCCCTGGCATAGGGGTTGCTGTGATGGGACTTGCTGGAGGACCATGACAGCACATGAAACACTTAATGTGTACAACAAAAGATAACATGTTCATCTCTGAGGTACTTAAGATTATAATCTTAAGTGCTTTGTGGATATTAGTCACTAATTTTAATTTTCACTAATTTTAATTTTCAGTTATCATGCTTTTATTATCATCCATATTGAAACCAGAGATCTTATTAGCTTACTTATTACTACTATTAATGATTCCACATACAATCTTAAGGTTGTGATGTCATACCAGGAACTGAGGATGAATTTGATTTGAAGGTCTCACAAGGTATTGGGCAACTGCAAAACAGAAACACCACTGGCCCATTCTACCATGCTGGGTTTCTTTTTTTAACTGTCAAACTGTTTTTTGGTTGTTGTTTTTTTATCTATGATATTATTTGGATGATGAAATCTCATCCCAGAGTCTTAATCCAAGGGACTTTGAGGTTGAGCTCTCGCATATAAAAGTAAATTGAATTGAGCCACATATAACACCTGGGATGAAGCCAGGACTGACACAAATAACCCCTCAATTACCGGCTATTCTGTGTAGACTTCCTGATCATTTGTTTACAGTAATTCATTTGTTCTGTCAAATGTAAACAATCTTTAGAGAATAATCACTCTGTTGTACATTTTAGGCTTTTGGACACACCACACATTATGTCATTATATTATCATTAAAGTATCAAACCTCTTATCCATTTCCAGGGTTTGACTTTCATGGTAAGCAGGGTTAAAAATTCCTCCGTTGCTGTAACGTGACATGAGATCTGCCCTTCTTCTCGATGATCCTTCAGTCTCTCCTCAGGATACTGACGTCTGTGAAGTCCAGGTCTCACTATACACACACCATAAAAACTGCTGTAGATCTCCGTTGGCTTTATTTACTCAGATTAAATGGCAACCAGAGGAGCAAAGTTAGCACAGGAAGAAAGGAGCCTTTGCCATCAGCACATGTCGTACCCAGGCTTCAAGTGCCAACTAAACCATGCCACCTTTAATAGGCAACATCACATGTTAATAAGGTCCAGTGGCTTTTCCCTGCACAGAGTGACAGCAACATTGTCAGTGGGGACGCCTGTGTAATTCAATCTGCTGGTCCCATCCTCATCTGGTCATCATTAATTCACACAGTGGGTATGGTTTCTACCCCCAATGAGTGGTTATATGGTTCCCACTCAGAGCCAGTGAAGGATGGGAAGAGGAGTAGAAAATCTGAATAATAAATGTGATACAGAAAATGACACAGTTTATAGAAGTTAAAAAGAAAAAAAAGTAATAGGAATGTAAGTATGTGTGAAAATCAGTGATAACGGGCTATCTGAGGTCATGGCAAAACAATGAATTCTGATAAAGCAGGTCTATAATCAACTCTATTCCCAAACTTTGCTTACCTGGTTATTGTGCGGCGAAAGAATCTACAAAAGCAAGTATTGTCAAGATGTTGTGGAGTTGTAGATCAGCGGCTGAGTCTTTCTAGACATCCATATAGATCAAACTTGAAGAGTAATCTTGTGTAACAGCCTGAGAACTGCCGAGAGGGAGATAAAATAAGCAGTCCGGCTACCAGGAAGTGTGCTCTGAAATCACAAAGGTAAAAGTCCATTAACTTTGACTAGACCATGCAAATCCCATCACGCCTCTTTGCATGACAAACTTAATGTCAAGCCAAATTTATTTGTAAAAGCCCTTACGCAGCTCTCAAAATGCTCTCAGCAAACTACGTTCTAAGTAAGCATCACATACTCTGCCAAAAAATGCATTCTCCTGAATTGAACAGCTGAAAATCATCCAACTTTTGAGCTTTTTTTCTTTCAGACTGAATTGTCAGCTTTCTTCCACTGGAAAACTTGAGTTACAAAACTGTAGCACCACCTTTGAAATCATGTGGTCAGCTCTGATTTCTTATGTAGATAGTCTGAAATGAAATTGTATCAATACCAATATTTAGTTTTTACATCTCACATGCTACAAATCCAAAGTTGCCACTTTTTACTGTATGAAAACTGGTGTTATCTATGATATCCATCCACATATGTATGTACATGGACATGCATTTATAAAAAAGTGTTAATGTGTATCTATATTTGCATTCTTATAGTTTATATAGTTGTATCTTTAATATAGTTTGCCTGTGATACTCATCAATAATTTCCTATAGGCAAGTTAGAATCTCCAGTTCACTGTGGGAACTGGAGATTGTAGTGAATTGGGTTGGAGAAAGTCCAGGGTATTTTGTGTGGAGGTTTTTTCTGTGCTGGTCCTGAACCAGCTCAAAGTCTGACCTGCCTGGAAAAAAACAGACAAAAGAAAAAATATATATATATATATATATATATTTTTTTGTCTGTTAGTGAGGTTCAGTTTTTGAGCCGCCTCAGGTTTTTGTGTAATCCCATAATTCTATGCATGTTCCAAACTTGTCCTGGAGGGTCTCCTCT
>OMLB01034031.1:3255-22375 GCA_900302555.1 Myripristis jacobus
GATATGAAAATGAACTTTCAGAAACTTCGAACTTTCTTCACACCCGTATTCCATCACTGTAGTAAAGTCGTCCACATTCAGTTTCCTAAAAGCAGCAGCACCGCTGTGTGTTGTTATCCAACAAGTCGTCTAGTCTTTTTTTGCGGGAGGACAATCATTCTTCCATTATTGGTTCCATGGTTTATGAATTGTGACGACTTTGCAGAACATTAGTCGGGTGTTTCAACCGAAAACTCTAATTTGAAAATCAAGGGATTTTGATACATGTTGTGAAATCTTTAGTACCCCAGCAGGATTTGCAAAATGCTTTGTCACAGTGTAAAATGTGAGTAAATTGTAGTAAATGGACCAAACATTCAAAATCACTGTTCTGGTCCTTTAGGCAGGAAGAGAATATATGAATGAGATAAAGATAAGAGTCACGAGGGCAAAATCCTAGTATTCTCTTACAGTTACCCCAACAAAACGATGACAGAGGGAGTGTCTGCAGTGGAAAAGTGCTTCAAGCAAGGCAAGATGTTTAATTTCAGAATCTCTCACTCTGATTATTATTCTGCCAGATTTCAGTGCACACCTCCTGATGCCCCCAGGCAATGCAAGCAAAAATACACACAGCAAACGGAAGATCAGATATTCACTGTTTACAACATGATTTCCCACAGTTGCTCCTTCACAAAAATATGGGCCCATGTGGGCAGAGAGGGGGCCTTTGTCAATGGTGTCTATGGCACAGATCAGCACGCTAATGAGGTAAGTACAGCAGTCAGACATGTTGGAGACAGGAAGCTGCCGTATGAATCCATACACCATATGGCTGATACGGTGCCTACTGCCTTCACTGTATCAATGTGATTAGATTAGGGATTTTATTTGTCTAGGTGGGAACTCAGTGGGTGTCATAAACGACAAGCAACGTGAGCCAATTTTTCTTTTTTTATTATTTGTGGGGAAGTGGCTCAGAGCATCACAAACTCAGCTGCACACATGCACGTGTTTGCATGCACACACACACAAATACACAAACCACACAAATATACGATATATAATGCTACAGTTCTGCCTAAGAGAACTACTTTGAGTCCCCGCCAGTGTACCTTGAGCATCTGTGGCACACCTGACTTACTGCCCTGATGTGCATCACTTGCACTGCATATAAATTGGTATCTTGTCTCATGTGCTAGCTGCCTGTAGCACATAAAAATGCTGTGCTGTAATGTTCATGTGTTTATGCATTAGGGAATATTGCCAGTTGCATTGTGATTTGCCCAGTAGCATCAGCCAACATGCCTTGGGAAAATTATTTTCCAGCTAAATGTACAGATTGGTCTCAATATGCACTTAATAATAGTCCTTTCAGCCTTCTCAAACATGTGCATTTGCTCCAATCACTTTAGACACACAGCTGTTCATTTTCCAGCAGCGCTGTATTTGGCCTGGTGCATCATTCTGTCAGTGAATCTCGGGGCTTGGGCTTGATGACATGGTACAGCGTATGTAGATCCCAAGTATTTCCAAGTAAATTCAAGTACAAAGAGGACGTGAACGTTTTTTCCAAGTAGTAGTCCATGGCATGAACACAGCGTAAGTAAGTTTAATTAAGTGTAAGTAAGTAATATATAAGTGTAAAGTATATGTAAGTATAAGAATGAACATGCAAGTAACTAACTGTAACAAAGTATGTTCAAGTAAGTGAATTGGTAGTTGGTAGAGCTGGTAGAACTAACATTAACTACCTAAAAATGAGCAGCAGTCTATCTTGTATTTGAATTTGGGTCAGCTGAGTTAGTCGTGCTGATGGACCCATTCACTACATCATCATCCTTCTATGGTTAGGGTTACTCCCCACACCACAGTGTCACTCTTTCAAAAATGTAAATCGGTCATAATAAGCTGCTGTACAAATGCCGTATGGAGTCATTTTCTGGCTGAAGACAATTACAATTGCCTGAGATTTCCAACCTGTCTGTCACTTTTGGTCACTGTGGCTAGAGTTTGTGAGATCCAGATAGTTTTAGGCTACAAGAGGAAGAATCTGACCCCCAACAAGAAGCTAGAATGTCACTCATTGAGGTGCTCTTTCCCCAGTGATTAGTACTTTGTGAGTAAAACTGCTTGACAGGAGCTCCTTTGTGGGAACAGCTCTGCCTCTGTCAACAAAGATCTTATTTCCAATATGATGTCAGACTCCATATACTAGAATTCCTACGCCTACACCTGTAGACAGGGTCGGGTCAGATTACTTTGAAACGTAGTCAGTAACTGAATACAAATTATATGGCAATTTTTGTAATTAGTAATGTAACCAATTGGATTACAAAAAAAATGCAATCTAATCTGAATACTTTTGGATTACTTCAGAATCAAACACTGAAAACCTCGCTCCTCATACTCAGATAAATGGATGGACCCCTCAAAAAATGAGTTCCACAAAAATATTTTTTTCTCTTAAACATCTCAAACCATTTTCAATGCAAATAAAATGCATTTTACATATTCAGCGTTTACAGTTGGTCAGATGAAAAACAGTGCAGGTGTCCAGCGTGTCTTCTACAACATGTGGGATGATGTCTCTTTTGTGTAAGCCATGTGGAGGACTTTGCTCTTGTAACCCAAGAGAAGCCCTTACTCAAAATGTTCATCTTCCACTTCCAATGTAAAAGGGGATAAAACAAAACTCCATTAGCCTTAAATCATAATTTATAAAACAAAAATAAAATCCTACTCATTCTGCCTTCAACAAAACTGGCAACCTGGCAACCTGAACGGAGTAACATACTTTGATATACAACAGAACATATTTGCCATTCAGAATTGGTCAAATCAAATTATCCTTTCAAAAACATGTCATTCTTTAAAGACATAATCAAAAATGTAATCAAGTAATTCTTGACAATGTAACAATAATCTAATTGCATATTGTCAAAGGTAATCTGGTCTCATTTGATTACATCTGTTACCACCCAACTCTGTCTAGGAGGTGTTAGTCATCACACTTCTGTTATTGCAGGAAGCCTTATAGAACTTGTTTTCCACTTAAATGTGATGAATGCATTGTGCACAATAACTAGGCCTCGTGGTGTTGCTTGTTCCCATCTGTTCAGCTGAAGTCACTGACAGATCACATGTTGTGGTGCTCATGTGGAGTAATTTAAGCAATGGAGGAATGAGCACCCTGAATTAGGCTGCTATTTATCGCCTCATGCTATGGCTGAGTTAAGGATAGTGCAAACCGATAGCAACAGCTCATATTTTGTATCACTGGTATTATTTATTTATTTCATTCATTCTTGCCCCAAAGATTGTCGTGTGTAAGCTCCTATGCAACACAAACTTTGGTTACTGCTTATACTTAATGCAAAATGTTATTTGGCAATGGCTGCTCTTGTTTTTTAAGGCCATACATTTTCATGCATTCTTACATAGCACTTTTTGACATATTGGAAAAGGTGTGCACAACACCCGCACACACACATGCACACACACACACAAACACAAACACAAAACTGACGTCTGTCTTACTTGAAGCCGTATTATATAACATAGCATAGTATATAGCGTAGTATGTTAAATACCACACTATGCTATGTGCTACTGTTGGCCAAGAGTTGCATCACTTGGTTTTGCATATGTGCAGGAACAGACATGTCTATTAATGCCCTCTCTGCTCAGAGATTAGAGCCGACATCATGCGCTGGTACGCTTTCCAGGAGTTGTTGTCAAGAGTTGTTGCCCCTCTGTGGAATGACAACACTGGGACAGTTCAGATTAACCCATTGTCTTAAATGTCATTCTGAGAAATAAAAGAATAAAAGAATAATAATATTAATTACAATAATATTAGATGGGGTTTTTTTGTTCAATATTTGCTGTATTCTCCATGATGGCTTTTAAAAATTTGGGATAATTTGTTTTGGGATCATAATTCATAACATACTGTTAAAATATATTAGAATCAAATATATCCACAACAGGTATTTATATTTGTAAATTGCCATGATTCCGTTTATAATCTACCACATATAACTGAAAAGTAAATCAAAGTCATAATTTTATTTCTCCTACAGAACTTACAGATTAATTCTCCTGTAGCTGTCCCGTAAACACTTGGGAAATCTGTCCTATTAATCATCCAAGAGGATGAGTCACTTAACTGGCAAATTCTAACAAGCTCACAACCACTCACAACCAAAGTATTCACACCAAGACCAACATTTAGCTTTTCTTGACTTTACTAAAAAAAAAAAAAAAACAGCATGGCATGTCATTGACACCTGTATGAGATTACTAGCATAAAGGAAAAAAAAGAAAAACAAACAGAGCTCACATACACCTGCACTATCACCAGTCACATCAGAAAACACAGGGGGCCAGTTGAGGTTTCATTTTGAACTTAGTAGTCTGTTAGTTTCTCCTCCCAGCTCATTGTCTCTCAGCCATGAGAATATGATCCTAGAGCCAAGGAAAAGGTCACACACCTCATCTATGGCTGAAGAAACTGCCATGCAAATTCTGTAGCTGGTTTTGAACCTGGCAAAGCCAAAAGAAAACAGAGGAAGAATCTCTTAATAAATCTGTAATTACGTTTTTAATGAGCAAACTGTTTAACAAAAACACAGTATTCATAATTTAGTTTAATTGTAAGGCAGTTTGGTTGTGGATCATGGTGTAAACCTGCCTCAAAGTGCATACCCACGAATGCATACACATGCATGCACACATACATAAATGAATGGATGCACGTGCACATATGCACGTGTACACACAAACACACATTCACATCAAATTTCATATCAAATTGGCCAATGAGCGGAGGCCGCCGTCGTTCCTTGGTTTGATTTGGTGTGTCTACAAACACTCTAAAGTCTGAGACTAAAACATCTTGACGCAGTTTGTGCACACCCTCTCTGTATCACACCATTAGCCCATTCAAACTGCGGCCGGCCATATCAAACTCACAGCTCCTGCATTGAACATAAAGAATAGAAAATACACTGTGAATCGGGGGATTAGGATTTAATCAACAGGTGCTATCAGAAGACTGGCCATTTAAAGAGTTATGGTGCAAATAAAAAATAGGGTAGGATTAGAGGGAAAGATTAGATGCAGTCTCAAAGAATGCTTATCATTTTGGAAGGCTATGGCATTTTTTTTTAGGTCATGCTTGCCATTTCCATACTTTCCACACTATACAAAGCATTATGCTGAAACATGAATTTCTCATCATTTCGTTTTTCTTCTGTTTTTTTTTTTTTTTTTTTTTTGCAGTTAACCAGTTAAAAAGAATTAAACAACGGTCTACAGGTCAAAGAGTCTCTAACTGTGACTAAAGGCAATTAATTGACTGCTTCAAAGGTGAGGCGTGGTGGCAACAACACTGGGGGCCTCTTTCATAATTGACGTCAGTATGGTAAAATAATACATACTGATAGAGATCTCAATACCACTGACTGTTCTCTCCGTCCCGCTGCAGCTGTTTGTTTTTAGTGATGAAATGCTATCAATTATCCACCCAACTGAAAGACAGGTACAACAGCCTCAACAGCCCATAAAGGGATTGGTTACTTTATGCTTGGGGTTTCCACTGGAATGGGAACTTGATTCAGAAATATGCGTGTCTCATAAACACAAAAAAACGAATTAATGGGTGGGATGTTTGGATCAGTATCTGCAGGAATCCCTATATGTCGTGTTGTAAGTTGTGAAGGCTGCAAATGCACTTTTATCTGAAAGCTTTTACACTCAAAGCTACGGAGTTTGGTTCTAGTGATAAATCCATAATGGACTATTATATAATATTAGATATTATAATATATAACCAAAAAACAAAGCAAAACAAAACAAAAAAACAGGAATTTGTCTCTCTTTTCTTTGGTTGCCTCATCACATAAATGAGAATAGTCCTTAAGAACAAAGAATTTCATTCCATATTCTGTATGTAAGTATTTTCCCTCCAGCCAAATAATCATAAAAAAAAATTACAAAAAAGTTGCTGATCAAAATAAAATAAAATAAAATAAAATAAATCAGTTATTTCTTTGTTTCCTGTCTCTCTATAAGACACATGACAGATCAGACTCAGGAGGGCTTAGCGCAAGCACACACACACACGCGCGCACACACCCACACACACACACACACACACACACACACACACACACACACACACACACACACACAGGGTTGTATGCATGCATAAGTAAACACACCGGCCTTATAAATGTGACCTGCAGTCAATGGTGCTGGAATTCCTTTGCTCTCAGTCAGTCTCTTACTCACTCTCCTCAGTTTGTACACACCCCCAGCAGGTGCTTTCACTGATAGCTGTAGTTTGCATTTGTGCTTTAGGCTGTGGTTTCAGGCTTGGTGTAATTCTGCCAAGGTCCGAGGCCTCGGGCTAGGGGCTGCACTTCTCGGGGGGAAACCAGTTGAAGGGGTGTCCACTGCCTGCTGCACCTCCATCCTCAGGTAACTCCTGGGGTATCCTGCACTCTTTCCTCCTGCCTGAGCTGAGTGTGGCTGTCTGAGGATCTGCCCATCTGCCACTGGACAAGGGACCAGCCTCACCACACACCTGCATTACATCGTCATCCCATTTTTGGCTCTGCCTGTGGTTGGCCATCTAGAGCACGCAGCATCTTTAACTAGGTAAGACGACATCCTCACACCATGCCTGCTGCAAAATGCTAAAAATGTGCCTACTTGACCATTAGGTTCATGAAATATGTGATATGTGAAGTAAAGCAGGAAAATTGTCTGACATTGGCTGGCCGGTCCAGCAACCACTGCTGGTAATTCAGGAGCGGCATTTCCCTGCTTTTCCTTTTCCTGCATGACACTGCAAATATTTAGACAGTGAAAAGGCCAAGCCAATGCCATGCTATTGCACCAGTCAGTCATGCAAAACGATCGCTTAAAATGATTGCCTCATCTCACACGCTCACACAAATAAAGGTGTCTCCTGTAAAGTTAAGAATTTTGCCCTTATGCAGACCTAAAGCTGCTTTAGTCTTATTTTTGTTCAAAAGGGATTTTCAGAAGACAATTGTGGATTTTTTTTAATACATCTGACTTATTAGTGGGTTGACAAGTCAAGCATTTTCTTTTTAATTTTTAATTTTTTTTTTTAAATTAACCATACCTTATGAGCGTGCATCGGTCTCCTTGTCCTTTCACTTCTTATTTTATGCTTATTTGTCAATCAAGATGTAAAGCACCTTGAATATCATGCATTTGTTTGAAAGGCGCTATATAAATAAAATTTGATTGATTGAAGCATGGCCAGGTTGGGACAGGGGTGCAATTAATAATGTAGTTCAAACACAAAAAAAAAAAAAAAAAAAGAAAGAAAATAATGATAATAATATTAATTATAGTGAGACACACTGGCTGCTTCCCAAACCATAACTAATGTGAGTGAGTCAGAGACAGATAACGGAAGAGAACGTTCTGCCTCCTGCCCTCATGTGTTCTTCTTGATCCAAAACCAGCTATTCATCTACATCAACACTCTCACACCATGAACCCTGGCTCATCCACTATAAATTGCTCTAACACACTTCTGTCAGGTGCTGTGAGTAAGTGGCAGAAATGCTACTGATCTTTGCAATTCATTATTTGTTTGTTGGTCGACTCCATCTGTCTTGTTTTCCCACAAGGCCGTGCCTGACATGAGGGAATGAACTTTATTTGGGCCTCTCGTCTGTATTGTCACGCCAGTGTACAGCACCTAGGAACTCCATGGTGAACTGCACTGTCGACAGCGGCTACAAGTGCTGCTATGTGACTTTCTGACTGTCTGAAAATGAGTTCCATCGAATCTTACAATAATCAAGATAACGCCTCCAGATACACAGTGACAGCTCATAAAAAATCTGGAGCTTGCATGGGGTGGGGGGTGGAGGGTAATGTGCAAAAAAAAAACAACTCAGAATTTCTGAGATTAAAGTCAGAAATTTACAAGAAAAAAACTCAAATTTATGAGATCAAAACTTGGAAAAATGGTAACACTTTACAATAACAGTACAACAATTAACGTTAGTTTATGTTAGTTAATGCCTTAATGGTTAATTCATTGTTAGTTAATGATTATTATGGCATTTACTAATGTTAATAATATCTACAATAACCCTTAAATAACATATAAATTAATACCTTAGCATGAACAGCATAAGTAAATGATTGTTAGACACATTAGTTAACGGTTAGTTAACTGTTACTTAATGTTCATTACCTGTTACTTAATGTTTATTACGGCATTAACTAACGTTAATTGTTGTACTCTTAGTGTAAAGTGTTACTGGAAAAATAGTTTATCTTTCACTTTTTGGTCAAGGTTGGTCAAGGTTTTCTTTTTCTTCTCATAAATTTTTGATTTTTTTTAAAAAAATAAATTTACCACTTTAATCCCAGAGAATATCTGAGTTTTTACCTTGTAAATTAGCAACTTTAATCTCCAAAAGTTTTTTTCTTGTAACAATAATGGGGCTTGTACTTTTCCCTAATCTCATGATACATCACCAAAATTCAGATTAAAACTCAGTGAACTGATTTGAATTGAGGGCAGAGCATCTCCAACGGTTTGTGTGTCCCAGGATTTTGGCCTGATGCCACTGCACCTGAGCAGCAGGACAAATGAGTCATCGTTTGAATCACTGAGATCCCCAACATCCCCCACTGGCAGCTAATAAAGGAAACTGGCCATGGAAACTTTATGGATGCCGGAGGGAGTGGGGCAAAGGTCTCCAAACATAACTCTTTGTAAACAGAAGTGAAAGCAGTGGAAATAAAAACAGTCGTAAAATAGATAGACATTAGAAAACCATTGCTTTTTATTATATCTAAAGCCTCAAATTTGTCATACAGTTAGGCTACACTTGCTGCAATATTTCAATTTCACTTTCAGGCACTTCTGATGTGAACAGAGCTCGTATTTAGCACCTGGATGTGCCAGCCTCGCCATAAAAGGGTCCAAAAGGTTTGAATGCTTGTATCAGCTTGTATCAACGGTCCCCATCGTTTCCCTCAGCCGGCAGATGTGGCTGGCTTTTATCTTCCCAGCGCAATCATATTGAGCAAGGAGCTCGACACAGATGAAACTCCGTCTTCTTCCTCGGTGATGGAACAATGACTTCCTTAGTTGGTCCAAGTTTCCCATGAGAAACAATAACAAAGAAAGAAAGAAAGAAAAAAAATGTCCCTTTAAACCTTAGTCTGCCGCTCACACAGCAAACAGTCACGCCTGGCTATATACACTTCTTTAACTCCAGACTCAAACAAGGCAGCTCTTTAGTGATGAGCAGGGAGAGAAAGTGCTTAGTGAACATGTCAGTGACTGTTAGTTAGACGCCCCTCACATGTTACTGAGGAGATTTTTTTTTTTTCATCTATGATCAAACCTTAGATATGAAACTCCTTTGTGAAAGACTAGACTTTGGTTTTGTTAGCTTTCACTCAGGAGAAATCACTACTCATTAACTTTAACCTAAACACTTAGCTCTGTCACACAACTGATTGGACGACAGTGATGAATAGGATAATAGGTTAATTTTAAGCCGGTTTGACTTTATCGGTCTGACACTTTCTAGGCAAGGGTTTATAGGTGTGATAGATAGATAGATTTACTTTATTGATCCCAAACTGGGAAATTCTTATGTTGAAACTGGAAAATTCTTAGGTTGAAACTGGGAAATATCATGCTGTATCTCAGGTATCACATCACTTGATTTCCCAGAGAAAATGTAACACAAAGGTATTTCATTGTCCAGTTGTTATTATTTTTCTTTTTCTTTTTTTTTCTTTTTTTGTTATTTGCATAAATAAAACTGTGTAAAGTATATGACAGCTCGTCTAATACAGAACGAAAACCCAAGATGGTTATTAAAACACCAAAAATAAAACAATTTTTCTCACTTTTCACAAAAAAAAAGAAAACAGGATGACAAAGATGAAAACACTTTTGAATTTCTCTGGTTTTTCATGCCGAACGGAGGCCAAGAATGCAGAAGAAAGATGGTTACCAGGGAGGACGCCCGCATGGAGGGAGCTTTTGGACTGAGTGTCAAAGGCTGACTTTGCTGAGTAAATGGAGCGAGGTCTAATTCTCCTGAAATGAATATCAGCGTCTTGACCAAACTCATTTAGAGATCAGTCAGGGTCTTAATCCCTCTCCGTGGGGTGTGTGTTTGTGTCTTTTCCTTCTCCCCCCCTCTACCTTTAGGGGAAAAAAAGGTAATATGGCTAAATTTGCTTTGCTAATGGGCTTAGCACAAGCTGTTACAGAGCAGAGTCGACACACAGCAGTCAGGCTCAGGCTTTTAATCTGACTCCTGATGGAGAGAATGGAGGTGTGGGTTATAGTTTACGAGAAACTGGGAGATAAAAAGAAGAGTGGGGTGAAGACTTTGCAGTGGGGAGGGCTACCAAGAGAACTTTTGGAAGAGATAACTTAATTTGACCCTTTTAGAGGAAGTGTGGTAACCAGGATATTGTGTCAGTGGTTTCCATGCAAATTTTTAACAGCCTTATTATTATAAAAAATGAGAGGACAGTTGTGAAGTATTCAGCTGGATTGTTCAGCAGTTTCCTCACAGATTAATTTATTTGATGGGTGTAGACTATTATTTGGCAATTTTATGAGACTTTAATTCCTTTGTGCCCCTTGGCAAATAAAGCCAATCCTTGAACATGTGCTGTGTGTGAGAGCACACTTCCTTCACCGGGGCATCAGCCAACCACTGATAACCCAGTGTGTGACAGCCCATGTGGCTTCCCATATGCCAGCTGTGACCGTGTGTGTGTGTGTGTGTGTGTGTGTGTGTGTGCCATACGTGAGCTCGCCCTGAGATTATGACGCCAGTGCTACAGCTGACATCCATAAATACCCGCTTATGAGGGCAATTTCATGTAAAGAGCAGATGTTCCTGTAAAGGACCGCACACAAATGGCAATTCTGACAAAGAAGACATTCATCTGAAGTGTCTGATGGTGTATGAGGGCCATTGTAGGGAGAAAAAAATTAGTAAAACGGAAATCCTCATGATTTTAGCCTAGAATCACAACATTATGATCAGCATCCGGACTTTGAAGGGAAGAAAACAATATTGTGATTCTGGGCTAAACTCACCAGGATTTCCTTGTTACTGAATCCCACTGCAAAGTAAAATTTGATGAGGTCATCAGCTGCAGACCTGATACATGGCAAGCTGTTTTGCCGAGTTTAATCACTTTAATCACGGAAATTCTTTTCCCCTCGGAATATTACCCCTCCTCCCACGGCTCCATAATTTTTTCCCCCTACAATGGCCCTAATACACCGTCGTAAGAGTGCGCTTTGAAAAAGTCCACACAGCTATTTTTCTAATCTTTATGAAGCAGACAGCTTGGTTGGGCTTGCCCATACGACTCTTCCCCACATTATCTAACTTCCATTTGATTAAAAACTCCAGCTGACAGTGGAGACAGAGGGCTGCAGAGACGGCACCTTGAAAGCCGAGGCGGGCAGCAGAGTTGGTCCAGGTCTCAATACAAGTCACCTACCCCCAAGCCATCAGCCATTCTGGGCCACTGACCCACAAATAAGAGACTCAGTCAAATCAATTTTGCCCCATGCCTGTTGGTGCCGTGTGTTAACTCTCTTAAGGGTCATTTCCCCAGCATCTTCACTTAGCCTGGGGCACATTTATAGAGCTTCAACCAGCACAGCCTCACTTCACTTCTGCACAGGCTTTACCACAAGGATTCTTGCCCGCTGCTGCTCTGATGGAGTTTTTCACATAACCAAAACCTTTGCTTGTTTAGCAGCCAGGAAACTGCACACACAAAGAACCAGCAATTTTAAAGGATGCCTTAACTTTGACCAAGGTAAAAGAGGAAAAAAAATCTGCCTGAAAGTTGGAAAATAATGTCAGAAAAAAATAATACTTTATGAGTGAACCACTATTATGAGATGCTTTTTTTCATTTCTGCTTTATTTGACAGTTATAGCAGACAGAGACAGGAAAGGCAGGGGAGAGAGAGGGGATGACATACAACAAATGGCCTGAGGTCAGATTTGAACCCAGGACGCTGCAATCAGGTCTAAGCCTTAACACATGGTATGCGCTCTTATCCGGCAGGCTACCAGGGCGCCCTGAGAGATGTGAATTTGTATTGGAAAGAAATCTATAAATGTTAAATAGGTGAATTTGTTGTCAAACAGTGTGTAGTCAGCCAGTATTGAAGTGCTGTAGGAATATTTGTTATGTATTTATGTTACAGGTGCTGGGGCCAAATATTACTTGCTGCTTTAGTAACTCATTAATTCTCACTGATATCAAACTTTTCAAAACATTAGCCACACAAGATTATCTCAAGGCTATGTAAATATTTCTGTGCTTTAAAAATAGTTTTAAAGTTTCCATGGGCAGCAATTAATGGGTGGGTTGCAGGTTGTAGAAATGATGTAATGTAAATGTATTCTTCTTTTCTCCAGGTACCAGCTATGTCAAATCCAACAGGCGGTTTATCAGAGGACTCAGTATATGGATCCCGGATGGGGCTGACCGAGAGTTCCCTCGCCATCCTGGAGCGGGACAGGGGCTCTGTAGAGACCTGGGACGTAGAGGAGACCAAGCCGTGTGTGGAATCCCTGCAGCTCAGCATGCCAAGCCTTTATCTCTCCTGCTTCGACATGCTTCTCACCGAAGACGCTGCTTGGCTGGTGAAAGTCTCAGAGGCATCCCCGACCTTGGCCATGCCCATGTCTCGCATGGAGCCACGGCAGGAACCCGAGCAGTGTCCTGTCATCGACAGCCAGGGACAGGGACTCTCCCCTGGGCTGGAGGGGCAGGAGGAAGAGCGCTCTCTGGAGCAGGTGCAGAGCATGGTGGTGGGAGAGGTGCTGAAGGATATTGAAACAGCCTGCAAGCTGCTCAATATCACCCCAGGTAAGCTATCATTCTACACCATCACAGCCTTTGCTACTGCAGGGTTTGGCATCCTTGAGCTGGGTGGTAATGAGCAGTAAAGCACTACAGCATATAAAGGACAAAGAAATAAAATTTCAGAGCACACAAAGCTTTCCTTGTTCTTAACCCCCTCCAAAAGTGTTATTTGCATGTAAAGGGATATTTATTCAGAGGCACTTGAACTACTGGATCCTACTCCCAAAATCAACAAATATTTGTGTGGCTAGAGCAGAAAGATGACAGATCTCTTGAGTTATGGTCTGGCTGACGCAAGCCATGTTTGCCAGCTCCAGGATCCATTTAATCCTGACCTTTGCATGAGTTCTCTTGGATTTTCACAAGCGATGGTTCTTTCCTGCCAGTAGACGTGTACATAGTCTTATGGGCGAGGTCTTTCCAGCTGGCAAAGCAAACACAGAAGGCATTATGTATTGTGAAGTCTTTATCTGTCATAAACTCATGCCATCTCCGATCTTCAGCTCTCCAGAGTGAAAGTGTAATGTTACGATGTACACTCATGTACCTGTCCTTTGCAAAGCAAGATTTACATAGGGCTTTAATTTATAATATATCAAAGTAACAGAACATAATAGACATGGAAGTATCTGCAAACACAGGCAAATTAACCAACATAAGTTATGACTGACTGGGATAATAACCCTAAACAAGGCAATATACTGTTAGGGCAGCTGGGGGTTTTCACACCATTTTCATCTCTCATTCATTCTCATTCCCAGACCCTATAGAGTGGAACACAGGAAATGTTCAGAAGTGGCTGCTGTGGACAGAGCACCTGTACAGATTGCCCCAGGCTGGCAAGGCCTTCCAGGAGCTGACGGGAAAGGACCTATGTGCCATGAGCGAGGAGGAGTTCCGCCAGCGCTCCCCCCAGTGTGGAGACACCCTGCACGCACACCTGGACATATGGAAGTCAGGTGGGTGATAAGCTGGCATGGCTGTATTGTACTGATGGCTGTAAACTAGTAATATATTGTCTGTATGCATGTGTTGTAATAAGGGGAATCACTGAAGCGTGCTCTCTCTCTTTTCCTCTCTCTCTCTAGCTGCCTGGATGAAAGAGAGGTGCTCCATAGGAGACACCAAAGTTACAGGTGGGTTGAGTTTCCTCATGCCAAACACACAAAAACAATGTTAACACACTGTGATAGAAATAAAAATAGAAATAAAATACCCAGTCCATTGGGTATTATTATAGTTTGGGCCCATGGACATGTGTCTTATCATTCTGGCAATTACTGCACATGAAGTCAGTGGTTTCTTTTTTCGTGTGTGTATGTGTGTGTGTGTGTGTGTGTGTAGGTGGTGAAGAGCTTTGGTCCGAGGCAGACTCGTCCTGTTCAGGCCAGCCTATTCATCTGTGGCAGTTCCTCAGAGAGCTGCTGCTGAAACCTCACAACTATGGACGCTGTATCCGCTGGCTCAATAAAGAGAAAGGTATTATTCATCTAATCTAATATCCAGTATTATGTGACTGCAGCTCTGTGAAATCCAAATCGAATGTCAGTGGAAAACATACTGAAATATGCAGAGGTGTGTGTACTGAAACAGGACGAATGGACAGGACATGCTGTGCTGTGAGCAGGGATGGGACAATAAATCAATGATGCAATGCATCAATAACTGAGTTTTCAGCTTCATTTGCACAGGTAGCACATTTGAGTTCATATGAGGTGTCTTTGTTTGCTGTCTGTCATGACTGATTCCTGCTTCTTGGAAAACGATTTTCCTTTTCCAGTTACAGAAATTCTGATGTAGCTAATTATCCTATCACATATAGCAGAATCGCCTGGATACCGTCGTTATCGTGGATAAAATATCATATCATCAGTTACCCACTGATTCCCACCCCTGGCTGCAAGGTGTCACACAAACTCTCTAGATTTATTTCTGAGCTGTTGTGACATGCTAGACTTCGCCATCCAGACAAATCTCTCCAGGGACTAAAATTCTACACGTTCATGGTAATGTAAGGCTTTGCTAATATCATATTTCATATCATCTGTACCAGGTATTTTTAAAATTGAAGACTCGGCTCACGTCGCGAGACTGTGGGGAATGAGGAAGAACCGGCCCGCTATGAACTACGACAAACTGAGTCGCTCCATACGTCAGTACTACAAGAAGGGCATCATCCGCAAGCCTGATGTGTCTCAGAGACTGGTGTACCAGTTCGTTCACCCTGTGTGAGAAGCTGCTGGAGGGAGAAGACGCTGAAGCCCAGACACACTATCATGCACTTGAACACCTAAGCCCGAGCTGAAAAGGGGTTTTAAAGCCCAAATGACTTGGAACACAAGGCACTGACCAACCCGAACAGTACACACTGCCACTGCCAACACTGATGTACCAGCTGGCAAGGTGGGTCTATGAAGGCTTATTTGTACATGGCCAAGAGGAAAAACAAAACAACATGGCTCTCGAGGCGTATTCCTTCCACACAACGACCAAACAAGACAAGACAAACAGACATAAACTGCCTTATCATTTGCATGATCTGCCTGTCTAAATTCATGTGACTTTGCTTTCACATTTAGTTAATTACCCTGAACAGTTAGAAGTGATTATTATGCTGTAACACCCATTGCCCACATCTACATTTGTTTCATTTGCCGCTTGCCTGCGCCTTGACCAGCCTGCAGGCTGCCTGTTTGACTTAGAGCCTGTTTTTCTCTCACCCTTGAGAATGTGGTTATGATTGTTTTGCTTCCCTTTGGGCTTGGCCCTGGCTGTAATCCAGATAAGCAAACAGCTCACGTTTTTCATGGAACACATGACTGGCAGACTTTTGATTTCCTCTGAAAGGTGGATATACAAGAGGCAGATTTTTGCTGAATCTGGATCCAAGGATGGAAACTCGGTGACCGACTCATCCTCAACCTGACCGTGACTGTGCTAATATTTCCACAGAACTAACTCGACAAAGAGTCATGTCTTCGCTACTGAAGAACCAAGCCTGGTTTATGTTGCTCTTGCTATTTCTGGTCATTTTTTTTTTTTTTTTTTTTTATCACTTGCTTGTTATGATCACTTTTAGATTGCCTAAAGATATGCCTGAGCAAGAGTAGCTCAAACAGGGCTCATTAAATAATCTTTTGGATCTGTTTGTATGTTTGTAATATTTAACACTGAAAGCTAAAGTAATAAAGGGAATTTCCTACCCATTAATTCAGTTAAATGTATAATCATTTTGGCAACAAAAGTCCATCTATCATGTTGGAAGGCTAAACAAGATTCCAATACTTAATATTCACTTACAGATGTTTGTGGGCATTTTTTCCTCACCATTAACTGATCTTGTCATAACTGAATTGGTGTAACAGCATGGATATAATTGCTTTTCATTTTGTTAAATGGATGAGATGTATCTGCCAGGAAAAATGGGCCTTGAGGCATACCCGCCACTTTGAAGGAAAAATACAGCCTAAAACACGCTAACATTTTTTTATGGGGGTTTTATGGGAGTTTTGTTGTTTGATGGTGTGCTTTTTGTTACTCCCCAACCAGCTAACTTACCAAAATCCACTGATACCACGCAGAGATACACAGATCAGTGCCGCTACAAGGGAAAAAAAACACACATGCACTGATCTGAAGCAGAAACGTTAGCAGGAGGTTTCAGTGTCCACCCCTAAAAATAACTAATCAAGGGCTTCTTTGTGGCCTCACCGATTTGCAGCGATGTTAAACAAACAAGGAGACAATCAGCATCCCTTCTTTTCCCACCTCAGCTCCATTATAAAGGTGCTTTTGAGCTGCAGCTGCTGTTTGGCCAGTTGACCAACGGAAAAACTGAATTACACCCTAAAAACAATAACACAGCACCACAAAGGCTTCATGAATCTCAAATCCATGATTTAAACAGTCTCAACTGTTTTAGGGAGGAGTTTTCCTCTGAGGGACCCTGCAGTGTTTTGCATGTTTTTCTATGATTCACATCATGGACTGACTATTTCAAAAATATTACCCTTCCAGGCAGCCATTTGTTTCCATTTCAGTATAGACAGATTTGAAATGTGCTGCATAACTACCATATAAAGAAATTCATTTTTCTGGTTTACCCATGGCACATGAATGCATCAGTCCTCTCTGATTTCACTCTGAAACCTGCACAACAGAGCGTATGTCTCTGAGACAAAACAGATTCTGAAGAAAAAAAAACGGAACAATGAAATTAATTGAACCTTCTTTCAGCTCACTTTACAGTAGTTTTATTTGTATCGCGTCAAATCATCACAGAGGTTATCTCAGGGCACGTTACAGAGACCCAGCAGATTTTGGCTTGGCTACACAAGGCAAAAAACCTCGAGCAGGACCTGGCACTGGGTGGGCGGCCATCTGCCTCGACTGGAAAAACCGGTACAAACACAGAGAGAGAGATGAAGAGAGAGAGAGAGCAGGGGGACCGAGTGCAATGCAGTACAATGCAAGTTCTCTGACTTCCAACACCAGGCACAAATGTCAGCTGGAGCAGCAGAGAATTTTAAGGGTGGTTTAGGTTTGAAAAAAACAAACAAACACACAAACAACAACAACAAAAACAGGAAATAGAGAACATATTCAAAAATCTATGGTCAGTAAAATGGTCAGAAGTAAAGGAATGTCTGCTTTGTTGTAAATGCAAAAACACTAACACTGACATGTTCAAACAAAAATAAACTTCATGTCCTTGCACACCTCCGTGGGAAATCTTGCAGGGGAAAATGTAAATGGAAAGCATCAAGGTGGAGTTGAGGTCTTTAAGTCTGAATGCAAAATGTCTGAGACACTTAATGTGTGGATCGAAGTGGCAGTGCTGAGGTCTGGTTGCAGCTCCAATGCAATGAGAACTATCCAGTGCTCCAGGGACTTTATTGCAGATAGGAAGGGACACAAATGTTAAAGGAAAAATCCACTGTTGTACTGCATATCATTATCAACCACTTACATTCAAAGCATTTTCGGTGTTATTTTGTGATGAAGTGTAATTTAACACACACACACACACACACATTGGCCCGTGGCCTTCTCTCAATGAGCTTCATGATGTAGTCACCTGAAATGGTTTTCACTTCACAGGTGTGCCTTGTCAGTTCATTTGTGGAATTTCTTGCCTTCTTAATGGGGTTGGGACCATCAGTTGTGTTGTGCAGAAGTCAGGTTGGTACACAGCTATAACAGCCCTTTTTAACAACTGTTAGAATTCATATTAGAAGAACCAATCAGCTAAGTAAAGAGAAATGACAGTCCATCATTACTTTAAGAACTGAAGGTGAAGTGCTATGACGAAACTGGCTCACATGAGGGCCGCCCCAGGAAAGGAAGACCAAGAGTCACATCTGCTGCTGAGGATCAAGTTCATCTGAGTCACCAGCCTCAGAAATGGCAAGTTTACAGCACCTCAGATTAGAGCCCAGATAAATGCCACACAGAGTTCTAGTGGCAGACACATCTCTACATCAACTGTGCAGAGGAGACTGCGCGAATCAGGCCTTTATGGTCAAATAGCTGCTAAGAAAACACTACTAAGGAAAAGCAACAAGCAGAAGAAATTTGTTTGGGCCAAGAAACACAAGGAAAGGACATTCCTTGTGTTTCTTGGCCCAAACAAAGTGGAAATCTGTGCTTTGGTCTGGTGAGTCCAAATTTGAGATCTTTGGTTCCACCTGTCGTGTCTTTGTGCGACGCCGAAAAGGTGAATGGATGGTCTCTACATGCATGGTTCCCACCGTGAAGCATGGAGGAGGAGGTGTGATGGTGTGGGGGTGTTTTGCTGGTGACACTGTTGGGGATTTATTTAAAATTGAAGGCACACTGAACCAGCATGGCTACCACAGCATCCTGCAGCAACATGCCATCCCATCCGGTTTGCGATTAGTTGGACCATCATTTATTTTTCAACAGGACAAAGACCCCAAACACACCTCCAGGCTGTGTAAGGGCTATTTGACCAAGAAGGAGAGTGATGGAGTGCTGCGGCAGATGACCTGACCTCCACAGTCACCGGACCTGAACCCAATCCAGATGGTTTGGGGTGAGCTGGACCGCAGAGTGAAGGCAAAGGGGCCAACAAGTGCTAAACACCTCTGGGAACTCCTTCAAGACTGTTGGAAAACCATTTCAGGTGACTACCTCTTGAAGCTCATGGAGAGAATGCCAAGAGTGTGCAAAGCAGTAAT
>OMLB01034033.1:0-10583 GCA_900302555.1 Myripristis jacobus
GAACTATGGAGTCAGAAAAACATCACAGCCTCTGCTGTACCGTGGGCCAACCTTACTGTCAAGGTAATGTAACCATGTACACACACACACACACACACACACACACACACATACACACATACACACACATAGACACACTTAACGGCCAAGTAACACTCACATGATCGCCCACACTACATTTGCACCAGATTGTTTACTTTTGTTAACATTCAACTAACCCTGTGACCTTCCCTTGAGCAGCTAACCTCTTTTAAGCACATTCACAAACAGTAATGAGGTCATCCAGTTGATTACACCTCTCACTGGCATGTCTATAATTGAGCTCAGTGAAGCCTTGATAGTCAAGTTTCTCCTTTGTTATCTAGTTTTGACTCTTCGCCCCTTCAGTTGTTTCCTTACCGCCGGAGATTTATAACCATTGTCTCTTTTTCCTCCTTTGTCCATTCTCTCACTGTCTATTTTGTGTCATATCGAGTAAACCTGTGCTAATGTAAACTACGTAAACTTCTACAGGAGTGTATTAGTCTGCAGGGCCACTTTGTAGGGACAGCATGTGGCCACCACGGCCCCTACACCCCAGACGTTCTCTTCTGGTCCACCATCTTGTTCTTCGCCACCTTCTTCATGTCTGCCTTCCTCAAACAATTCAAGACTAGTCGTTATTTCCCCACCAAGGTAATCAACTGCCGTCACAGCAGGCCAAGCTAGGCTTTGTCAGACATTGCAATAAAGACTTGATCTACCACATCAGTAACCACAGATTTTCTTAGATAAAAGCATGTCAGTCACACTCTTTCATCTCATCACAGCGTAAAATCTCCTTGATCCAACTGTTACGTGTAGAGGAACATGTTTCCATTTCAGGAGAGTAACCATAACAGGAGAAAGAGACGCTTTGCCAGTAGAGTGGTAAATGCAGCAGAGTTTTAGGCTGTGCAGGCACTCTCTCTTAGAGCAGCGAGGGGGCTGGGATACATGTCAAGTGACCACAGATTGAGAACTGTGCTCATTTCATTCTGTCTAGGTGCGGTCCATGATCAGTGACTTTGCGGTCTTCCTGACCATTGTTTTCATGGTTTTGCTTGACTATGTCATTGGAGTACCCTCCCAGAAGCTGCAGGTGCCCAGCAAATTCCAGGTATAGAGGTGATATGGGTCTTGTGGATCTCTGTTTTCAATTGGACAGGGTTATGATTGGATAATAGCCTAACTCGGCTGCTGTGTGTTCCTCCAGCCAACCAGAAATGACCGAGGTTGGCTGATCAACCCAATAGGGCGCAACCCATGGTGGACAGTGCTGGCAGCCTCCATTCCTGCTCTTCTCTGTACCATCCTCATCTTCATGGACCAGCAGATTACAGCTGTCATCATCAACCGCAAGGAGCACAAACTGCTGGTCAGAATATTCTCTGAAATTTCAGCCCTGTTTGTATGATGTACTGTATCTCTGCTCTATTCCTTCTTTGTGCACAGCATTAATTATTGTTTGAATACTTTATTTAAACAGATGTTTCCCATTGAGATCAATACCTCACTTTCAAACAAGAGCTAAACAAATAAATAACTAACACAGAATTACAATGCAACATAATATGAAAAAAACCCTCAAGAAAAAACAGAACACCCCCTATACAATATATCTTCTAGCAGTAACATGAACTCGTGCATTCTAGCTCATTCTAGCAACCATGCATGGTATCCTTTACCACTGAAACTTGAAATATAAATTGGTGGCTTTTCAATTAAGGCTTTGTAAATTAACAAAAGGCAATGTTGTCCTCTTTGAGTGGTATGGCCACCCTACTTTCTCATTGAGAATACAGTGATGTGTTCTTAGCCTATCACCTGTTAGAAATCTAATTACTCGGCGATGAACAGCATCAAGGGGCTTGAGTGTCAGAGCCACAGCTTGCATGTACTGTATCATTGCATAATTAAGCACTGGTAAAGAAAAAATGTAGCCTGTTGCTTCAGCTAAGACAGTGCTTATCCTTATAGTCTATTAATGTGTTCTAAAAAAGACAAATTATTTCATGCAACAAAATACTTAGATACATAAACATCCCATAAAATGGGGCAGTTTGAATTTGACCTCAGTTATACTTGTATATGTCACTCTTTCCGTTTTTGCAGAAGGGTTGTGGGTACCACCTGGACCTGCTGATGGTGGGCTTGATGCTGGCTGTGTGCTCCATCATGGGCCTGCCCTGGTTTGTAGCAGCCACTGTCCTGTCAATCTCCCACGTCAACAGCCTGAAGCTGGAGTCAGAGAGCTCTGCCCCCGGGGAGCAGCCTCGCTTCCTGGGCATCAGAGAACAGAGGCTGACTGGGCTGGTCATCTTCCTTCTCATGGGCTGCTCTGTGTTCATGACTGGTGCCCTGCAGGTCAGTTAGACAAGCTACACAACGCTGCCCCCCTCTGGCTGGGACATGTACTAGTCATAAAACAGGATCTTCATCTGTGAACCATAAATCAAGATGAGCTATGCAGATCTCCACCAGGAGTATTTCCCTTTTTCCCAACTATAGGCTTCTTCATGTGATGAGCAAAATTTGGGACAGGCTCAGCGGCCCATTGTATTGTCAAATGCTTTTCAAATAACAAATACAATACAGTACAGTATAGCAAATATACACTCCCAAAGCCTTTCAAGTTTATCTCGTTGTTGTTCTGTGTGTGTGTGTGTGTTTCAGTTTATTACACACTTTATACCAGTGGTCTGGAACCTGTGGCTCACGAGCCATTACTGGCTGGCTCAAATTAGGCAAATAGTCAGCATCAGGCTATTTAACCTGTTTTAACCCCCACTCCGAGACTTATTACACTACTTTTTTTCTTGTGTTCCTCTCACTTTCTTGTCAGGAGTTTATAAACTCGTCCAAAAACCAAATGCAAGTCCTGGATTTTTCCACCTATGATTGGAGTGAACACGTACACAATAGCATGAAAGAACCAGTAAGGTAGACAGAGATTGAAGAGAGAGGGTAGAAGTAACCATTACAAATGTTTTTCAAAGGTTTTGAATCACCACGGACCTTTATGTGCACAAAGAATTTTAGGCTGATAGACCCAGTGGAGAGAGTAGTGGACGCACACACACACACACACACACACATACCCCAGACCAAATACATGATCCTGTCCAGGCTATGCCTGGCGGAGATAATTAGTACTGATTTTGAGGGACTGTGTTTAATTAATCTCAGTGATGTATGCTGTGTTTTGCAGTTTATTCCTATGCCGGTGCTGTACGGTGTTTTCCTTTACATGGGAGCGTCTTCACTGAAAGGAATCCAGGTACAATTTACCGCATACCATTGCAACAGGGAGCATGATCTAATATAGCAAAGAAAATGAAGACAAAGACCTCTATACAAGCTAATCTGAGTGCAGCTATATATGTGCTGCTGCCCTGTTTTATGTATTTATTTATTTATTTTTAATCTCTGACTATATTGCTAGTTATTACCTTCGCTGCCCTCTATTTCCAAGTCTCTTGCTATTTTGTCTGTCCTATTCCTCCTTCTGCTGATCTAATTATTGTCATTTCAATTCAATGAGCCCTGGCAGTTAATTGCCAGAGTAATCTAACGAGATTTGTCTTTCATAATCTCTTCCTCACTCTTGCCATATTCACCATCTGTTGCTCTGTGTCTTTGCTTTCACTTATTAATTTCTGACCTTACTCTCTCCCTCTCTCTGTTTCTCTTCTCTCTCTCACAACCGCATCTCTTTCTGTTTCATCCCGTGTCTCAGTTCTTTGACCGTCTGAAGCTCTTTGGCATGCCAGCAAAGCACCAGCCAGACTTCATCTACCTGCGTCACGTCCCACTGAGGAAGGTGCACCTGTTCACTGTTACCCAGCTCACCTGCCTGGTGCTGCTGTGGGTCATCAAAACCTCACCCGCTGCCATCGTCTTCCCCATGATGGTGAGGTGACATTTCCCTCCCTCCACACATGCACACTATCGAAAACACTACATTTCTACAGGTATTAAATAAGCCTCATAAAAGCTGTTCAAATGGAATTGCTACCAGATGAGTATATATGAATATAATATATATGTACAAATATATAGACACACACAAATACAATCATAAACTCAAGCTGTTTTTACTGTGGCATAGCTGCCTTCATCCACTTATATTCTATGCTGTGACAGGCACATGTACTATTACAGAAAAAACAATAAACCAGCCAAGAAAAAGTGCAAAGTGAAAGACAGCGGACAACAAGCATGTCATAATTTAATTTTCATTATCAACAAGAACAATTTGTGTTGGCAGGAAAATTCTGCTTGGATTGTGATGCTTATTATTAATGTGTTCCTTTTTAGCCAGACTGGCCCATTTTGAGTTTACAGCTTTGATACAGCTGATTCTACAAACAAGAATAAGAATGAGAATGTGGTTGTTGCTGCCATCCCAGGCCAACCCAGCAAACGTGAACGTTTTGAAGGACAGGATGTCTTCTCCTCTCGTGTGCCTGCAGGTGTTGGCTCTGGTCTTTATCCGTAAGCTGCTGGATTTGTGCTTCTCCAAGAGAGAGCTCAGTTACCTGGATGACCTAATGCCTGAATGGAAGAAAAAGAATCTCGATGATGCCTCTAAAAAGATCGATGAGGTAGGCCATGGGAGCTTTAAATGTACTGGCGTGTGCACATCAATGAAAGTGAAAGTATTGATTGTGTGTGTGTTTGTGTGTGTGTGTGTGTGTGTGTGTGTGTGTGTGTGTGTGTGTGTGTGTGTGTGTGTGTGTGTGTGTGTGTGTGTGTGTATGTGTGTGTGTGTTGTAGGCAGAAGTAGAAAGCAACTAAGTGCATTTACTCAAGCACTGTACTTAAGTATAATTTGGAGGTACTGGCACTTTCCCTGAGCATTTCTGTTTTTGAGAGTTTATGCTTTTACTGCACCACATTTTAGACTGACTGATATTGTACTGATACTGAGATATTGTGCTTTTTACTGCATCACATTTATGTAATGACTGCAGTTACTTCTTTTGCAGTATAGCAGGTTGTACATGCAAAACGTAAAAATGTTATGTTCAACATTATATGGAGCAGTTAGCATTACTAACACTCTGAAAGGAAAACTCTTTTCACAATAACTCTTCTTACTTTTCATACTAATATATTTTACTGGCAAAAATTCTTTATTTTTAATTATGTAAAATTGTGAGAGCAGGACTTTTACTGGGATATTTTTCCGTGATGCTACTTGCTACTTTTACTTCAATAAAGGATTTGGGCACTTTTTCCACCATTGGTTGTAGGAGTCACAGGTTATGCTTGTCACAAAAAGAGAGGAGAAAACTACTGTTGAGATTCCCATGGAGATCAGCAAGCCCACTCAGCCCATGAAAGCACATGACCCCAGGTAAGAACACGCACGTTCTCACACACACACGCACACACACACATACACACACGCACAGCTTGGACAGGTGATGATTGCTCAGACTGTGAAGCTTATGGGAAACATTTTTCTCCCTCTTGTCTGTCTGTTGGTATGCACGTCTGCTTTGTTTACACACTGGTGTGTGGTACTGTCGTTCTCTGTGATTGTTAGGTTCTTAAGCTCACCCTTTAATCTGCACTAACCTGTTGAGAACTCCGCTAACACCCCCACGTCATGTCCGCCTCCACCCGCTGTCTGACCCCACCCTCCTTTTCCTCTCCCCGCTCCTCAGGTGTGACCCCTCTGATATTAATATTTCTGATGAAATGTCTAAAACCACCGTGTGGAAATCCCTCAGCGCCAATCAAAAGGACACTCGTGCAGTGGCTGCTAAGAAGGCAAGGCCACACCCTCTATATCCCGTCACCCCCACCCTCAAATGCCACCATTGCCGCTACACACTGTGATCACTGCCATTCTGTCACCGTTGTGCTCTCAAATCATTTTTCTCCCATCAGCTCATCATTAGCTTCATTTACATGGACACTAATATTCCACTTATAATCAGAATAATAGCCCAGTCAGAATAAAAATGCCACATGTAACCATCTGAATGGGAAGAGACTGTTCCAGTCAGGGCTGATCGGCAGGAATTTTCAACTGGGTTGAAAAGGATGGTGTAAACCTTTGGTAATCCATTCAATAGGAAAATATTAGTGTAGATGTGATGAGTTTCCAGCAGGGACAGAACCATGGCGGTAACAAAATACAACTGGCCTGTGGCTTCAGCTTTTTTGTTGTAAAAACTATGAAATGATCAAACAAATGTTCGAAAAGACGAACAATCCACCTATTCATCGACCATATCAAAAAACACTGCAAAAGTTTGAAGGCTGCTTAAAAGTCAAAAAGGCAAAAGTAGTTCTGACCCATTCAGTTTTCATTTTTTCAGTCTTATGGATAACCTGATGGGAGCACGGCCACTGACAAACATGACTCAGCCTATGTTATATTTATATTTCCAGCAGATTAGACGCTTCCTAACAGGTGGCACCACTTTGCACATGTCAAAAAAGTTTGATTCTGATTAAATACTTTGGGGCATGTAAACGCACATCTTATCAGATCACTTTATTAAGCGTCCATGTAAAACAGTTAAGCTGGAATCTCTAATCAGAGTGATTTCAGTCAGGTTGAAGAAATATTGTCCATGTAACCGCAGCTATTGACTAATTGCTCTTATGAGTGAAGGTGGCCAAACTGTGTTCTCTTCTGTCTTAACTCTGTGTTTGTGTGTTTCCACAGGATTGAAGGAATTGAGTTCATAGACCAGTAAGGGACGTCTGCCATGGCTGTGACCGCTCACACTTCACTAGGCAGTGAACCCACTAGGCAACCCACAGGACACTGTGTTTCGGCTGCTACCGCCATCGGCCTCTTCAGTGTTTAGGGAAACAAGTCTCTGAGATTCCTACCAGCTACCACTAACACACTCAGTACTGCCCGTTTCACTTACAAACACACAAACATATACATATATTATACACACACAGGCACACACTAAGCATTCTACTCCTTTTCTTCTTCTTCCCGTCAAAAACAACACACCCTCTCTACACCGTTTGTTCACTTAGCTGGGCTTCATGGTGGGAGAGCAAATGCTCCTTTAAAAACAAACCAGGTTCTTTTTATTAATCTAAGTAGCTCTGTCAGTCATAAATTGTTACATCGAAAAGAGTCTCTTTTATTTACTGTGCCATGAGTGTGTTCTTCTTTTTATAATTGTGATGGTATGGTAAATTATTTACTAGATTTAAAAAAATCAACAACAACAATACATTGCTGGATTAGTAATATATAGACAAATCCATCTTTGAACATAAGACTTTGTGTCAGTTCTGTGTGATGCTGTGAACTGAAAAGTGTAAATGTTAGAAGATCTACTTCAGCTGAAGCAGTGGAATCAGTAACATCTGTATTTTGAGGTGTGATCTTTTTTCCCTTTATTGACACACGTCTTTGATAACTCATGATTGTGTAGGTTGGAGCTTGGTCTACAGATGTTTTGTCATGTGTTAGTACCGTGTCTTATTTCTTTACCTCAAGGTCTCAAATGCTCCTGCAAGGCACTTTGGATAATGTAAAGGCCAGAGCAGATAAATGGTGTGGATGTGTGTGAGTGCGCGCGTGTGTGTGTGTGTGTTGTGTCGGTGTATTTGTGTTTCTCCCTGTATGTATCAGGATTATATTATTTGTGTGGTTATTTGTGGGGCAAACCAAACAGGAATTTAATTTGAGCAATAATTAATCCTAAATTGAGCCCAAGTTGATTTAAGATAGACTTAAGACTTGATCAATACCGCCCGACCCTAGCAGAACCTTGTTTATCTTAACCCCATGTGGAATAGGGGCTGCTCAAGAAAATTAAACGTTCACAGTTTTGATAACCCATTGAATTTCCAGACCAAAGCTCATTCAGAGGAGTGTCTAAAGTGTCTCATTTATAGTCAAAAGGCTTTTTGCTGTGTGTGGTAACCGGAGGGTTCCAGCAGTTACACACATTTAAGAGAAGATATTTTATCTCTTTCTTTCTTTCCTTCTTCATGATGCCAGTTCACAAGACGAGCTGCCATTAATGGCAATTTGGATAAACAAGGTTCTACTTCAGTGTGTTCCTTCTTACTATGTCCTCTATCAGAGTCACATCTGGTAGATGTCTGTAAGTCATTTGGGATAAGACTCTAATTTTTGCATTTCAGACACCAGTGCCAGCTGAGAGCTTGGAGAGCTAAAGGGAATGGAGAGTTGACAGTTTAAAAGAATGATCTTCAACAATAATCCTTTATTTGTAGTTGCACTTTCTGTAGATACAGTAAAGAATTTATGATATATATACGGTTTATTTTCAAGAGATCTCTAGAGAATAATTGTTTTACAATAATTTAATACAATCATTTATTTTTAGATATGAATGTCTAATGTGTTCTCTTTACTTTCTGTACATAATGTAATAAATACGGTGCACTAGCAGAAAGTCTAAAGAATGCAGCACATGAATAATATTTCGATGAATGAACTCAATAGCAAAATAATGTCACACGTTAGCCTGTGGGAGCAATGAGCTCTGCCCTCTGCTGAAAGACATCAGATTTTGTCCAGCAAGCCATGATTGTCATGTCCTCATGTCCCCATCATTCCTGTCCAAGTGGCTTTAAAGTGCACAAGTGCATACCGCAGTAGTACTCCACTGTAATGTTACATGCAGTAATACCTCCTCCAAGACATGTATGAAAGTTTTGTACTTGATCGAGTACAGGATGTTTGTTCTTATGTACTACAGCAGTTACGCATTGCTTTGATTCTGTCAGAATATTGAATGTGAAGTGTCCTTGTATATCTGCTAAACTAAAGAATGATTTTGAGATATAAGTGCAACAAGCATGATTGAATATTATTCATTGTGTAAATATATTTAAAATCACATGAGTGAGTGAGTAGAAATACATAGAGTAGAAATCCTGTGTACATCACCAAAAAGGTTAAATCAAACATCTGCCAATATTCAAGGAGTGTTGGTAGATGTGTTCTTATGAAATATTTTAATCCCTTAGAAAAGCAAATTATCTTAATGAGTAACTTAGTATCATGTGACTTTAAATTGATTTCCAATGTGTTTATATATATATATATATATGTATGATAAACATAAAATGTCTTCAGTATATTGTATGCGTGTGTGTGTGCGGGTGTTTGTGCAGGGGAGTAATGTACAAATGTGAGTATTATGTATGTGTGTCATAAAATGCATAACCACTTACTGTTGTGCTGTGAGATTCTTGTGATGTTCATTACCATACAAATGACTCACTTCGTACCCTGAAAGTAAACACTGTTGAGGTACAGGCTGCCAAAAAAAACTCTGTCATGAAGTTAGTCATTCAAAAAAAAATGATGTTGCATAAATATCATAACTCGACCCGATCCTGGAAACTCACACCCTTCTTTGTCACATTCTAATGCAGCAAGAGAGGGCGGTTTAGCTGGTGTGTGTCCTCTGGCAACAATTTATCTTTGACTGATGAATCCCTCCTCTTCTCTACTTCATTTTTATGTGTAGATGAAAGTGAAAACTGTGCACTGTGTTAGGCTGTGTCCTAATGAATATAAGACGAGGCTCGAGTCTATTTCAGGGACAAGGTCAGAGTGACAGGAGGAGAAGGGTGTGTGTGTGTGTGTGTGTGTGTGTGAGAGAGAGAGAGAGAGAGAGAGACCGAGAGAGATGGTTGGAAAGGGAGGCTTTCAGGGAGAAGTGCACATGTACTGCAGTAACCTCAATCCTAACAGTCTAGGAGCCATAGGAAAAGTGTTGCCTTGTCTCTTCAACCAGTGAATGATTAGTCCAGAGCAAAAGAAATCTTCATGTTTTATATGTATATGTAATGTAATTTTTGATTATGGAAAAATGGAAAATAAACCATTACAGTTAAAATGAAACAAATGTGGCTTGAGTTATTGCATCTGCAGACATTTGTTATTGGTGTGTGATTTTTAAAGGTGCCCAGTGCAGTTTGTGATACTACAGTGAACACAAGGAAAAATGGGTCCCTGTTTTCTTACAATGGCATACAGGCGACGTAGTACACACCAGTGTCAACAATTCAACAAAATATTACAAAATAAGGCTTAGAAGATGTCTTTTGAGATGGGAAATGCATTCAGCATGTTTATTTAGCCTCAGGGACATGCACAATGTGTTTTGCTGAGGAATTTTTGAATGTAAGCAAAACCAAGTGTGTTTACAATAAAAATCGGATCGGCTACCTTTAATTAACGAGTACTGATGTAATTTAGGAATCTGCCCACTAGGCGGCAATATTGTACTCAGACAGCAACTGAGAGAACTACTGTGGGGAGTATCTGAGGGCAATAGAGAGCAGCAGAAGCCCATCAGGAAAAAGCAAAAAATAAGTCCTTGTTTATTTTCAGTTCATCTGTCCCTCCTCTGTTGCAAAGGACGTCCCTGTATTTTCCATCATGCTGCGTGCTTGCACTGCACATGAGGTCTATAATGTCCACCTCCCTCTCCTTTTCACCTCTCCACCTAAAGTCTTCAGTTTATTTTCATTTTTATGTGACTGTGCCCTCCCTCTGGCCCTCCTTCTCTCACCCCTCCCCCCTCCCC